>CAJQUW010011486.1:0-13463 GCA_907163375.1 Prostheceraeus crozeri
AGAGAGTGGCCCCTAGTGTATTGAAAGTTAAGTAAAAGGCGCTTGACTGATTCGATTAAGTGATAGCTTGTTGAAGGTCAGCGATATTTTTGGGTCTTCTTGAAAACATCATCTTTAATAATTCCCCATGCACTAATATCCATAGGCGTCAGATCTGGTGAGCGTGGTGGGTATTCAATGGCTCCACGCCTGCCTGTCCATCTGTTAGGGAAGCACTGATCAAGGTATACACGAACTGGTCCAGCGAAGGGTGTTGCACCATCTTGTATTAGAAATATCCTATCAAAATCGTGTAGGTTCCTCAAGTTTGGAACAATTGCTGTCAGCAGTCGATCTAGATAATTTTCTGGTCATTTAAAAATTCTGGTCAAACTATTCCACTTGGAGCTATCCCGGCCCATACTGTAATGCCAGGTTGGTTTAGCTGTGATTCAAGTTTGTTAGAAGGGTTCACTGTGTCCCAATAAACACAGCTATGTCTGTTTAATCTACCAGGTAATTTAAATTGCTTCCTCACTTCAAATTATCAAATCCATGAATTCAGGATTGTTAAGACATTCATTGACAAATAACTCGCAACATTGTAAGCGTCTTATCGGCATCGTCTTCTAATAAACCATGCACCGAATGTGGTGTGTGGGGCTTCATCTTTAGTTCATGTAGAATTCTTTGCAGTGATCTTCGGCTTATTCCCAATTCATTGCTGCGACGTCTTGTTGATAATTTAGGATTTTCAGCAACAGATTGTGGTACAAAATTTTTAATATTTTTTATGTTTTCTTTAATTTCTGTGCGATCTCTGCTGGCCAAAATGCGAAGCCTAGCTTGTAGAAGTGATCCCTGAAAAAGATCGTTAAAGACCAGCAGCTGCCTCTGTGCAATGCACAGGCAGCCAACTTAGTAAGAAGAATAATCAATGCATCAGATTTAGTGGGTATTTTACTGTTAATACTCTCGTGCGATACCCTGTATATTTTTAAAAGCCTTTTTAGGAAAAATGGGTTGAATATTAATTATGAAAATGAAATTTAATTATTATGATGACGATTCTATCGATATTGATTACTGAAAGTATAATGTCCAAAAGATGTCGAATAAAATTCATCTGGGATGTTTGTGTAAGAAGGGAAATAAATCTGATTATTTGACAAACAAGTAGTTGAGAGAATTTGGACATGCGAACGGATTAATTGTGAAGAACACACTTAACATGATATCAAGATCAAATATGGAGAAGAGAACTTTGTTTCGAAATGAAACTATCTAATCTCATTAAAATCCAAACACAATTTTAATCAAAGTTTCTTTCATTTGAATAGCAAGACAACAAACTATTGCCTGATTAGTGAATTTGGTCTGCTATCATTTGAATATTATTTTATGAAGCAGTAATTAATTTTTGGATTATAATAGTTTTTGGAGATAGCAATAGCACAAAAAATGCTACATCCATATAAAGGAAAACTTAATTGAAATGAAATAAGTATATATCAAAAATGCATGCTATCAACCAGTTACAACGATTAAAAGGAGGACATCAAAATTCAAAAATTAGTACTTGATATTCTGCTCATTCCTCCCTGCTATTTATTGTAAGACACAGTCTTTTGATCAGCACAGATTCCCGAAGGTGTATTCGTTGTATTTGCTTGATAAGGGCGTCTTGACGGTAATCTTGCAAAAAATGCAACAATTTAGAACTATTTCTTTCAGCAGTTTAGCTTGAACCCTGCAATTCTATGAGTAATGAAAATGAAATAAGGCACGTGTCCTAAACGATGAATGTGTCCAACACAACAGCCTTGTTGTCGCCGATTACTCCACCAAGAAAGTTAAACCCATCAGGAATAAGTTTGTCCCCAGACTGAAATTATGGAAACTTTGTGATCAGGCTGTCCGTGAAAGGTTTGAAACTGAAATGATCAGAAGAGCGAGTGAAGTTGAGATTGCGACGAATTTGGAGGAAAAGTGGACTGCAATGAAGAACATCTGGCTCGAGGCAACTGAGTTGACATGCGGCAAAACAAAGGGCCCCGCGCGAACGAGGGAAACCTGGTGGTGGAACGACGAAGTGGAAAGAGCAGTTGTGGAGAAGAAGCAGTTGTATTCCGAGTGGCGAAAGTGCGACCAGGAGACAGATCACGAACGTTATCGCGAGGCTAGATGCAAGTCACGGCAGGTAGTGTGCAGCGCTCAACAGACGAAAGTGCACGAGCTAACACAAGATTTGGAACATCGCTATTCTGGACAAGCCATTCGATGAAAAATGAGAGTGAAGACCCCACTCCTCTTGCCTTCATGAAGGATGACGAGGGAAACTTGGTAACTGATGAGTTGCCGTTACGTGAAAAGTGGCGCAGTTTTATGAGATCCTTATTAAACACTCAAAATCAGTTCGAGAACCTTCAGGCAGCTATGTTGACAGAGGGTCCAGGCATTGAATTGTCAAAAACGGATGCAGCCAGTACCATTAGAAAAAGCCGAAGAAGAAGAGGTCCAGGTCCTTCCGGTGTCGCTTTCGAAATGATTGAAGCTTCGGGTGATATCGCGGTAGACTGGCTAACAAATCTGTTCAATGTTATCCTCGTGAAAGAAAGTATTCCATCTGATTGGCAAAGAAGCGTCATCATTCCATTATTCAAAGGCAAAGGCGATCCTCAATCATTCAATTCATATAGAGCCATCAAATTCATGGACCTAACATTGAAGATATTCGAACGCACGTTGGAGCAGAAAATTCGTGAGACTGTCGCCATTGATCAAATGCAATTTGAGTTCATGCCTGGTAGAGGACCCACTGACGCAATATTTTTGATCCGTCAGCTCCAAGAAAGGTAGGTCGAAAAGAAGAAAGGCTTGTACCTGGTATTTGTCGACCTCGGGAAGGCCTTCGATCGTGTCCCTCGCCCTGCTGTGAGTTGGGCTTTACGCAGTCTCGGGATTTGCGAATGGTTGGTGAGAGCGATCATGACCTTATTTGACGGCGCAAAATGGCGAGATGGAATGCCGGTGACAGCAAAGAGTTCGATGTAAGTTCAGGCGTTCACCAAGGATCGGTCCTAAGCCCCCTTCTGTTCGCGTGTGTGCTAGAAGCCGTACAAAGAACGTGAGAACTGGCTTATCTTGGGAGGCTCTCTTTGCTGATGATCTCCTCCTGGTGGCAGATAGTGAGGAAGAGCTTGCAAGCAAGCTCTCATCTTGGAGAGGCGCTCATCACAGTAAAGGCCTGATAGTGAACTCCAGTTAGACAAAGGTCATGCTATCATACCCTGGTATGGGCGAGACAGAACCTTCTGGCCATGACCCAAGTGCAGTGTACCGCAAAGGTGTGGGTTCAAATTCTATCAAGTGCACAAGATGCCAGTTTTGGGCTCACAAGTGTTGCAGTGGCATTGTGGGCCGCCTGTCATCCGCAGCAGCTACATTCGTGTGCCGCAGGTGTAAAGGAGAATTGGTAACCGACCAAACGCCATCATTTGGAGACGGTGCTCTTGTTCACGGTTGATGAGGAAAGCTAACGGAAGGTAGTGAAATACTTTTCGTTACTTTGGTGATGTCATTGATGCTGGCGAGGGAACAAGTACAGCAGTCAGAGCGAGGATCCGGAACGGTTGGTGCTGGTTTCGTGAAATGACTCGCTTTTTGACATCTAGAGCAACTGCACTTTCAATGAAGGCAGTCATCTATAAGTCATGTGTACGCACCACCATGTTGTACGGCAGCGAGACTTGGGCCATGTCATCAGAGTGTTTGAGGCGTCTTGAAGTGAATGAAATGCGGATGGTCCATTAGATGTGCGGAGTCTCCTCTCGCGACCGCATTTCCAATGAAGAGCTCAGAAGAAGAATGTGCCGAGCCTATCGGTGACTCTATAAGAAGACGACGCCTAAGATGTTGTGGTCATATGGAGAGGAAAGACGATTGTCAGTGGGTGAAGCGCGTGCGGAAATTGCAAGTGGATGGTCGCCGACCTGTTGGACGTCCAAGGAAATCATGGAGCGATAACATCAAAGAAGACCTTCGAGCGCTCGGGTTCAGTGTGGAAGATGCGAACGACCGAGAGAAGTGGAGAACTGCCATACAAGCGTACCCAACATGGATGGAACAATTGACGTTAAATGGTATGCGCAAGTAAGTAAGCATGTTAATAAAGAAAACACAGATGCTACCCATATAGATATATAAAAACAAAAATTAACTTTTTAGTATTTATACGAGAATACTCTTTTCTCAACGTGTAATCGACGATTGGAATTCGCTTCCATCATATATTGTTGAATCGACATCTCTTTGGGATTTCAAGAGGAATCTGTACAATTTTATACGTTGAGAAACCAGCTTTGAAACTCTTCATCTATTTGTATAAATGTATATTTTCTCTTACTTGTATGTATTGCTGTTGACTCTATTCTACTCACTGTATATGCGCACCATAAGATTGATTTGCATTTGTGCTACATGCACTTGTGGGAGTGATGAATATATAAACGATTGAATACTTTGCTAAATACCTGATATATCATGAAATTATTTACATTTCGACCTATAACTATGACTTATCATTTCATGACTGAATCTTAAATTGAATACATGTCTGACATACATTCATTTTAAATACATGTTTGACAGACATTCAATGAATATCTTTCTATGTCCAGAGATTAATAAGCTCCACGAAGCAGGTAATTATTTTCCTGACTGGAAATTATTAACCTGGTGTAGAATTATTAACCTGGTTCGGTAGTTATTTGTCATAACAACCTCGAGCAATCGGCTCTCGGTAGTTACAGCAATAATGACCTCAAATCTATGCATTATCTATTACATAACAAGATGATCAGCAACACAATTCGCGATTAACAATGCAGGCACTTCATGATCAATTAAAAACAGTGTCGCAATTGGAGAAAAAAATGATACGGATAGTCAAAGACACAATGATAAAGTACCAATAACACTCCGGGCCCTGCGAGTCGGGCTTCTCTTCCAATCTCCGAGTCAAGTCGGCAGAAACTCGAGGGCCGAGTTTAGTCGGGCAGGAATTCTCAATACGCAAGACAGCAAGAGGAACGAAAATGTGTATGCAATTTAGAAAATCATCAGTTTTATTAAATATTTATTTGACACCTTTTCTTAACGCAAAACACCAATGGCAGTAGGCCTTCTCAGTCCACTATAAGAAGCATGATGGGACTAAAAACATATTAATATATTTAACGAGGTAACTAAAAGTCTATGAAATTGCATTTGTATGCGATTAGTTGTAGATTGATCTGCTGGTCATTATTCGAAGTCAAGGAAGGCTATACTCACTTAAGCTAATCGACGTTATAGAGTGGGAGTTAGTATACGCACTACGAGAAACATCGCACTATTACGACGCACATTTTTATTTCTCTCTTCTCGTAGAATACCACTTTATAACAATTCTAACCAGCAAGTTGTAGTACCCAAAGGTTGAGATTTTCAGACTACTGACTGCTACGTTATCATTATAACAAATACAGTAATCATTTATGTCACATCATCATTACATAGTAATTTCATAAAAAACTTACATTCCTGTGTACAAACATACTCTCAATAAAAAATTGAAAGTCTGTTTAGGATTAGAAGCTAAAGGGGGTGTTTCATTTTATTAGTGTATAAGATATTGAATCCAAAAAGGCAAAATTTCACCTTGAAGCAGAAGCTCTATATGCTATCAAAAACCTTCAGGATTTTTATAGGTTGATGAACGAGAGCATGATAAACAACTAAAAATAACCGGTCATAAATAAAAGGTTGACGAAAATCATTTTTCATTAGCTGCGCGAAGAAAGAGCATCCGGCAAAAGAATCTCTACCGATCAAAGTTTATCCACCAACCAGCATTTGTTACTTTCACTGCTTGATTTTGTTGACTGCACAGCAAAAAGAACAGCTAGCGCGAAGAAAGACTAAAATTGGTATCGTAATAAACAAGCGACAACTATTTCAGGCGCTACACATTTACAACTTGCAAAATGCAAAGGCCGAATGAAGACAGCCTAGTTTTCCTCATGTATTTCCGTTATCAATAACAAAGAAACCTCCATCATCATTTTCTCAGTTTTCTTGATTCACTATAATTTTTGCCTGCTAGTGGTTGACACGCGATCTAACAGAGATTCATAATCACTATATTACTCGCTATTGCAAGATGGAAGAAACACAAGCTATTCAAAAAATGTGGTGTGTGTAATTGACATTTATCAATTATAGAGGTATTGCGATTTTTATGGATATAATCAAATGTGACAAAACATATTAATTGAACATATTCGTCTAGTCGAGTTCGAGCATCTCGAGCAGCAACACTCGACTCGACGCGACATTTCGAGAATTCGGAAGGGCCATAAACAGCACATCACAAATCGACAGGTCCTACACAAACAAGATAAACTTGGTACTCTGACTAGGCTGACTAATACTGCCGAAATACACCAGTAGGAAATGGCCGGAAGGAATAGGTTTATTACAGGTGGCGCTCCATAACAGGTGGTGGGGTCCATTACAGGTGGTTAGTCTATTACAGGTTTAATACTGTATATACTATTTTATTCATTTGATCGTCTGCTCCGTAATTTAGTATTTCATTGCAATCCTGATATCGAACATTTGCAATCGAGCCTGCTCCACTGTCCCATGTCTTACTTACTAACGCCTCGTGCCTAGACGACATAATTTCATGCCTAGATTTTACCCTAGTACTATATGGCAATTCTCTGCACATATAGTTGCCGCATGTGTTCTAGCAAAAAGAAAATGTCTGTTATACATGTGACTCAAACATGTTTACTTCCTCACAAGCGCATTATCAATTCATTAAACTCAGACGTCAATATAACTGTTAATATCAAATTATACTGCAATCATCTAAAATGAGACAATTGGCTCAATGGAAACCGCACTTAACTAATTCTGGGAAAATTGACGTCTGCTATTCAAAAGAAGTACATATATTCAGTTACAGGCGATCGACCATTCTTATCGAAAATGTTGATTATTGAATTGGCGATCGTTTACCTGAAAGTATGTGATAAATCATGTATGGCAATCAGAATATTGTACCGGTATCGTATGTAGCAAGCTGGAGAGGACAGCAGATTCTGAAAAAAAGCTGTAATGAAAGTGTTACACTGTCGCCAAATGGGTGAATCAAATATGAAACAGGAATGACGAGATAATTACGAAACAGGAATCGTCAAGGAACGGTGATGGAACTCGCCTCATAGAAACCCTTATTCTGATTATTCAGTTCATTGCAATCGAGGTTCCTCCACCGTCTGATAATGTATTACTTTCTAACGCCTCGTCGTATACGATAATTTTTGCCCTATTATGAGGCAATTCTCTACACAAGTAGTTGAGCAAAACCAAATAGCTATTATACATGTGACCCAAACATGTTTACTTCCTCATAAGCGCTTTATCAGATCATATAAATTGGCATTAGTAATGGCATATTTTTTCACTCACGTCAATCAAGCTGCTAAAATCAAATTATACTGCAATCATCATAATTTAGACCATTTGCTTAAAGGAACCGCACTTCACTAATTCTGTGAAAATCGAAGTCTGCTATTCAAAAGAAGTACATATATTCCGTTATAGGCGATCGGCCATTCTTATCGAAAATGTTGCGCTTAGTTTTAGTGCTGATCCTCGCTGTAGGATTTCAGAATGGAAGTGCTCTTTCAATTGAAGAGAGATTATCACAATTGGAAGCAGAAACGAAGGTGCCTGAAATCATCCATCAATTCCTTGACACGACAAGTCATGTTACAACAAATGTATTCAGAGGAATCCGTTCGAGAGTTGAGTACACTCTGGAGTAAAACAAGTTCGGCTACAAAATGCAGGAACACAGTCTAATCATTCAGAAAGTCACGTTGGTTACAGTCAAGCCTCCATTCACGACCATAACAATTACATGAACACATGTGGATTAGGTGAGATTGGTCAGTCATCTTAAATGGAATTGAATTCCGAACCAGGCACAATGACTATAAGCTAGTCGCACCACATTCCACAATTTCACGGAGGAACAAAAGAAGGTTTTGATAAAACAGAAACCATTTATGAGGTTTCCTGGAGTTTCCTCCACAGAGTGTCAAGTATAAAACATTTCCCAACTCAAGTTCAAGAGATGAATACTGGTTTAGAGCGTGGAGAGATAGCAACAAATTCAAGAGAGATTATTCAAAATATTTTATACCTCTCATTTGTTACTTAGAAGGTGCCTGGCATAATGACGCAGATTCTTTTGAAGAATCTTTTGAGTCTGAGCGACATTCCTTGGATGCTAGTAGTTGGGAAGAAATGCAAGATAAAGTTCGGTTTACAAGTTATACTGGGCGCAAAAGCAATTTAGAGAACTTTGCAGCCTTACCCAAAACCATTGCTGGTTTCGTGAAAAAACACAACATCTCTGTTCCTGTATATGCACAGTGGAATTATAGAATACTTTGCCACAAAGTCAAAGCCGAAGTTCCACTTTATCTTGTTCATCCAGTAGATGACTTCAGCAGCCGAATGATGTCTGAAAGCAAATTTGACAATTTTACAACTTCAAGAGCATTCCGCTACCGTATTGGGACCAAAACATTAACCAGGACTTTCAAGATCAGCGAACCAATTTCGATCATTTTAGACTATATAATGCAGGAAAATTCCTGTAAAGACAATTATCCCGGTGAGATCTGTGGATAATGCATTCGGATACCCGGCAATGAAGGTGAGAGGCAATGGTACTCCTCAATGCTTCATACTACCACAGATGGTACAACAATCAACGGCCAAGGGTGCCATGGGACGCAAGCGTTATCATCACCGAGGCTATAACGACCCATTTATGTTCGCTGCAATGACCAATTCCACCAAAATAGCACCTGTGACGTTTACTGAATGCACTGTTTGTTAATAAAGAAGAGAAATGCGAAAACATACACAGCAACGTTGGTCCATTTGCAATAACCTCTGGAATTAGTATATCAAACTCCACTTTCAAAGCTGAATCCTCATAATCTTTATTCCAAGGCTCAACCTGGAGAGACAATCAGAAGGCAAAGAGCTATGGAAAATACGAAACGGAGGTTTTACAGTAGAGAAAGCCTATAATGGTACAGCATCCAAACACAATTTCAGAATTCCAGAGAATAAATATTCATTAAATATTTGTTATTTTATCAGAATTGATACTATTATTTAAATCTTTTTATTTAATTTCTTAATAATTTAAATAATATATATTAATTTTTTTATACTCTTTCTCTTTAATCTTTTCTAATTAACTTAATTTATACCAAATCTACAATTTTTCAGGAATTTCATAATATTTTATATTAAATAATGTTATATATTTAAATATACAATATTCCAACTAAAATCATCTCAACCCTATCCTACCTACCACCCCATCCACAACACATAAACCAGAAAACCACTATCCGCCCCCAAAAACAACAATAACACAAACCCCTAATACACTCCTTCATCCCACATCCCCACCATCCCCTTCACAAAATCAACCACTACTATAAAAAACTCATACACACACACCATCACTCCTCATCCAAACAATCTAACATCCACAGAATCCATTCCTAACACACAATCTCAACCTAATACAATTAATCAATCAACAACCCCACTCCATAAATAACTCAACAAAGCCCAAGACTCCCTTACTCCCTCACCACCAAATTACAATCAAATTAAACTCCATTCCACAACATCTCATTACCAACACCCCACAAAAACCAGAAACTCTCACACACCAAACTTAACATACACACAAACCCCACACAACCTCCAAACAAGACCCATTAAACGCCTACCACTACTCGACAACACCCTCCCAACTTCAAGGGTCTCAGTATCAGGTGATGATCCAGCGGATACAGGAAAATCCGTTGTTTGGTGTTCTCGAAAAAAACCAAAAGGGTGTTATGTTCAGCGTGTACTGCCTGCAGGAATTCGTACATTATTGCCCGAAATTGAAGGAATCGGTAAATTAAGAACTAGATTTCCAATATTTCCTGTGTATGAAGAAGGAAGTCTTGCCTACAAAGAAACAAAGGCTATTCAGAACCTACTGATGAATCCAAAACGATACGAAAAGATGTATCGAGATATATTTTATTAGCTCCATTTGTAAATCTGTCAATTTGTTGGATGCTCATCATTCTGAGCAAATGCAACTGAATTATCCGGTGACAAAAGAATGGGTACATTATCATCTGCTTCACTTTGACAGCCCTTGTCTCACAGATAATGATTTGCAACAAGTAATTTCTTGATATGTTGTTCTTCCTTACAGATATCCAACTATTCCCTGGAGATCTCTTGTACATCAAAAGTGTATTCTAAGTGCATAATCTACGGCAAATATTAGAAATCTGCCAATATTTCTATGGCAGTAATATCTTTGACTTTCGTTTCCAGGTGGCATGTAGATATCCATGGATAATAATATCCAAAATTTCCGGTGAAGGATAGATATCTGAAAATGATCAAAATCGCTCATGCCTGTGTTACATTTATTGATGTAATTGTGAATCGTTGGATATATCAGATCTCCGCTTCGACACGACTCGTCGATTCTCAGAGTGGTAGTTATATCGCCTACATACAGGTAGTTATCTAATACACAATCTAACCACGATGAAAGTAAACAGTGAAATAAAACACGCATGTTTTATGCTTTAATCAAATATGAAACAGCAATGATAAGGTAATTACGAAACAGGAATCGTCAAGGAACGTTCATGGAACTCGCCTGATAGAAACACTTATTCTGATTATTGAGATTATGGACTGTCTTACAAGTAGGAAAAATAATTATATTAAAGGCGCATGTTTCCAAAGGTAAATGAAATCAAAATTCACCAATATCTATAATTTTAAGTTGTTTTGGGAAAGCCAAGGACGGCGATCGCACGTAATAATATTGGCTAATATTAACTATAATCCAAGGTCATCAACAGGTTCGTTCTTCGTAATATATAGCCAATATTAGCCTATATTTTTGCGTGCGATCACCGTACTTGCCTTCTCCAAAACATTAATTTAAAATTATGTCGAGTCAAGGCATATTCACTCAATTTCGATAATTTAAGTGTAAAAAAAAATAAATCAAACCAAACAACTTCGGTAATGAAGCTGGACACTAAAAGTAATTGGCTCATGCCAAGTCATGAGGACGGTGGGAAAATGGAAGGAAAGTTGAACTTGCAGTTCTTCAATAGGTTTCACAAAAATGCTTGAGTGCTCATTTGACAGGGGAGGCCGATATTTTGGCAGATCCAAATGTTAAAAAATCAATGAAAAAAAAATTTTACGTTTTTTTCCCCCCCCCCCCACCCAAGTTTAGGATTGAATAAAAGGCACGATAATAAAGATGACGTTCTTATAGGCTGTATTTCCTAAATGTGACTGAAAAATATTTTGATACTAAAGCTGCACAATTGCTGTAGATAACAAGCATTTTCATTTATCAATCCTTCCGAAGATTTTCTCAATATTCAGTATGTCATATTTATAATTAGATCAATCGATTTCGAACGTTTTTTATTAGACGCTATTTTTAAATCATACGTGGGGTGTCCAAGAATTAGTGACGTATTTTCTGAGAAACCAACTTCCGGTTATCCTAAATAACTTTATTGACACTCATTTTAAAGCTGAAAGCGTTGTGAATGCAGCCCTCAAAAAAGCTAATTCCTATTTAGAATACAAAAAAAGTTACCGATTATTGAAAATCACGTAGTTACATGCTTCATACACAAATGTCATACATGACACACACACTGTACTCGTGAATCTTTTTTACGGTGAAGCACGTCTGCTCATCGTCCCCAAGTCTATTGTTCAATGACAGCGAGATGCAGATGTCTATTGACACTACGACGAGGCTCGTGCTGTTGTCTGCACCGTTCATTGCTTAATTTCATTGGCCCGCCACCGTTCATTGCCTCGATCGATGCCTGCTGTGCACATTTGACATGCAATTCGGACATTCTCCACAATCCTCGACGATGGCTACGGTGGGCAACGTCTAACGGTGTGTTCTTTTGAGGCGCAACGGGCAATGGTCTATTCATTGTGATGACCAAGCACAGTGGAAAGTCCATCCATGCAGAACTTAAGAAAGCTGTCAGTCGACCTGAACACCCAGCAATGTCCTTGCGGTCTGTCCAGCGTGGTGTCAAGAATTCCAAAGCGGACGAAACGGCAACTCGAGCGCGAACCCGGAACAGGGGCTTAAGCCCGAGTTGGAGTGTCTGAAAACACTTAACATTTCCCTCAAAAGATCTGAGAACTGCTCGACGAGGATGCCCGCATGACCATAGGAAGCTCGTCCTCCCTCCAAACCCGCCACGGGCTAGCATCTTCAACGTCATGAAGACCGAGTTGGGTCTGAGCTAGCTCTTCCGCTCGATGGATCCCTCGACTTCTCACTGATGAGCTTGAAGCAACGGCCGGGTGGACGCATGCCAGCAAAACCTTCAGTTAGTGAGCGATTGCGTCGGTGTGAATGACTGCCTTTCATCCCCTTGTGACGGTCTGATGAAACCTGGATCTGTCACTTCGTGCCAGAAATCAAAAGGAACAATCCAAAGTACTTGGGCCCCGATCCGGTTCCAACCCTCCGGTGAAGGCGATGGCAAAGCGCATGGAAGAAGATTATGATGACTGCGTTTTTTGATCACATGGCGATTGTCACGCTCGACTTCCCGAGGACAAAGCAACGCTCACTTTCCATCGCTACTGTGGCTTCGTCATTTGCGGAAGAGGAAATCGGATTACAGAACAAGCGACGAGGAACGACCATCAAAGAACAATTCCTGCTGCAGACAACGCAGCACCCCATGTGTCCAGAAAGACACAAGAGACTCTGGCGCAGCTTCACGGTCACAGCAATTCCTCATCCACCGTAACTCTCCAACCTCAGTCCATGCGACTTCTTCCTCTTTGGACTGTGAAGCGAAAACTGCGGCGGTCGTTCAGTCAGAGAGCAGGGAAGAACTGGAGAGGAATGAAGCAGATCTGCCACCGTGAAATCAATACCGATGAATAAGAGAAGGCAATGCGAGATCTCATTCCCACGATGGGAGAATGTTGTCATCGCCAGCAACGTGACTAAGTTGAAAAGGCGGGAATTTGTCCTGACGATTCCTTTGCCTGACATTTTTGTCTTTTTTTTCATTTTACCATGTACATGTATGTATGAAGTGAATCGGGTACTATAATTATTTCACATGTTGCTTATTATAATTAAAAAGTAATCGATATGAAACTTATAACCATACTGGATTCGTGACGTTCTCTTCGCTCTGTCAAATGAGTCATCCATAGAGGGGCATTAGGGTTACTGAAGTTAGTTTCCTCAAAAATTATACGCCACTAATTTCTTGGACACCCCAAGTATTTCAATTAAA
>CAJQUW010011487.1:0-17326 GCA_907163375.1 Prostheceraeus crozeri
CTCAGAGGTGTTGAAGCTGGTTCCAGTAGTTTTATCAACATACAAGGTTGGTAATAGACCTGTTACATATTTGGCAGGTGCATTAGCCAATATTACAAAATTTTGATGTCTAAACAGTCTCGAAAGATGGCATATTTTAGGAATTTAAGGCTGAAAATGTATGATGCAAATATCATCTTGGGAGTGATGTCTCATCAGAGTGTTGAGTGCTGTTCCAGTAGTTTTATCAACATACAAGGTTGGTAATAGACCTGTTTACATATTTGGCAGGTGCATTGAGCCAATATTACAAAATTATGATGTTCTACAGTCTCGAAAGATGAGCATATTTTAGGAATGAAAGGCTGAAAATGTATGATGCGAAATATCATCTGGGAGTGATGTCTCTCAGAGGTGTTGAATGCTGGTTCCAGTAGTTTTATCAACATACAAGGTTGGTAATAGACCTGTTTACATATTTGGCAGGTGCATTAGCCAATATTACAAAATTTTGATGTTCTACAGTCTCGAAAGATGAGCATATTTTAGGAATTTAAGGCTGGAAAATGTATGATGCGAATATCATCTTGGAGTGATGTCTCTCAGAGGTGTTTGAATGCTGGTTTCCAGTAGTTTTATCAACATACAAGGTTGGTAATAGACCTGCTTACATATTTGGCAGGTGCATTAGCCAATATTACAAAATTTTGATGTTCTACAGTCTCGAAAGATGAGCATATTTTAGGAATTTAAGGCTGAAAATGTATGATGCAAATATCATCTTGGAAGTGATGTCTCTCAGAGGTGTTGAATGCTGGTTCCAGTAGTTTTATCAACATACAAGGTTTGGTAATAGACCTGCTTACATATTTGGCACGGTGCATTAGCCAATATTACAAAATTTTGATGTTCTACATAGCTTAAACTTTATTTCCAACATACACACTGTAGAAACTTTATTTTACTCTGTAAACTGTTGAAACTATATCTTTCTCACGCATTACAAAAAGTAGAACGCTAAGTCTAAAAAACTTTGAAACTCTTGAAACATTTATATTTAACTTGATTAACGGTTGATACTTTATTCTATTTCTAACATTCAAACAAATAAAACTTTATTCTTAACTTTGTAAACACAGATGAAACTGAACATTTTATTTATAACATACAGCTGATCAAAACATTAATGTTTAACTTGTAAACTGGTTAAGTCTTCCTTATATTTATAACATTACAAACAGAAAAAAACTTTATTTTTAAACTTGTAAACGTTTGAAACTTTTGTTTTATTTCTAACATACAAACAGAATAGAACTTTAAAATTCTTAACTTGTAAACTGGTGAAACTTCATTGTATTTCTACCATATAAACAGATAGAACTTATCGTAACATACGCACTATTGAAACTTTATCTTAACTTGTAAACAATAGAAACTTAATTTTTAACATTGTAAAACGGTTTAAAAACTTTGTTTTAATTTCTATCATACAAACAGATGAAACTTTAAATTCTTAAGTATATACCTCACTAATGAAACTTCATTCTTAACTTGTAAACTATTGAAACTTTATTTCTAACTTGTAAACATCCTTGAAAACTTCCATATTGATAAAACAAACAGCTAAAACTTTATTTCTAAACGTATACACATTAAAAATTAATCTTCTAACATGTAAACCCCACTTGAAACCCAGATATGAACAATTTATTTTAGAAAACTTTGTAGAACATGTTAAACTTATTTTCTAACTGGAAAACTGTTTGAAATGATATCTTTCATTTACAAAAAGAGAATCACTTTGTCCAACTAGTAAACTAGTAAATCATGTTCGCCATCGAATCAAACTATTTAAAAAAAATCTTTCATCATGTCAAAATCATGTTCCCACAAGTCGGATAAAAGTTTGAGTATGATACACTCCTGGCAAACTAACACATGAAGTAAGCTTTCTGTAATACAATTTCTATCTTAAACATATGAAAATGTTAAAAAGTGAATCTAAAACTATTCACTTATTTAATTGTTCCTCGTTTGCATCACGCTTTAACCACGGAACCGTTATAATTTATTTTTAATTTACACTATCCTAAACTTGTAAACTAGTAAATCTTGCGATCTATTTTTACAAACAGTTTGCACCTATATTTCTAAACATATACACTATTGAACACTTTAATTTTCTAAACTTGTAAACACTTGAAACTTATTTTGATAACAAACAGCTAAAACTAATTACTAACTTGTAAACTCTTGAAACAGTTTATAATGTTATTTTAAAAAGATTTACACTTAGTCCAACTTGTTAAAACTAGTAAAATCTGCGATCTTCTTATTTTTAACAAACCCAGTTACACCTTATTTCTAACGCATACACTATTGAAACTTTATTTCTAACTTGTAAAATCTTAATACGTTTCATATTGGCGATGAAGAAGATTAAATAGTGCAAATTAAATTTAAGATAGCTATACCGCTTCTGATCCAGGATAGCAAATCGACTGCGATCCATGTGTAAGAGCTTGTTAGACTACGGAAGAGAGAAGTGTGTTATGTTGCGTGTGGCGCGTGAGTGTCCTCCCATTTCATTCCATTCATCAATTCGTCTCATTGATAGAGACAGGTAGAACTCTGTTCTCATAACGTATGCAAAAATGGAAAGTTTAGGCAACCTTCCGAACAGTTGGCCTTAAAGAGCCATGTTCCAGCGGTGCAGCCGGACAGAACAGATTAACCTAGACCGACGCTGGCGCGAATGCATTACTTACGTGAGACCGAGGCAGATCTACGCGATGCCAAACCATGAGAGTTTAACAAGATTTGAAACGAAGCAATTGCCGAATGTCCCTTGCGGTATACATAGCTACGGGTTTCACCGCCGCCCTTTACAGGAACGCCCGTCGAAAGGAAGTATTACACCGAACATCATTTGCAACGTTCAAGTTGACTGATACAACAATTCAGAAAAACTGAGTACTATAGGTACGTACCTTAATGAAGTAATAACGCCAGTCTAAAGGACTGCCCCAGGGCAAAACTCGTGGGAGGCTCTAACAAGTCTAGCCCATAGTGGAACGATTTATACGGTAGTTGTGTTAGTAGATTTCAATCATTGAAAAGGGAAGAAGAGAATCATTTCAATTTGTCTCATCAACGTTTATCATGAGCAATCATTGAAGGGACATCTTAATGAATTACCATATATTCACTCTACTCCATATCCATAAATCGAACAAGACTAACCTTTGCGAGAAATGGCTGAAGTACTCTGAAAAAACCCCCCTGGCGAGAGAAAAGCGAGTCACGTGTAGTAGGAAGGCCGAACGCTCCAACATGGATCAACGGCTCAGAGGTTTCGGTCTAACAAAACGACGAACAACCCGTGCAACACAATCCATCCCCCCTCTACGGCAAGTACCCGCCGTCCCGAAGGAACAGCACGAGCAAAGGATGTATTACAGCGATGATGTTGCATTTATGAGTAGAATGAATCCTTGATAGCAAAGAAGACTATCAACTAGATATGCAAGACAAAAAAATAACCTGATAGCAGGACAAATGTAATAGTCAGTAATTAACACACTTAGTGAGGAATGAAAGATTTGAGTGTAATGAGTGGATAAAGGACTAACGAGAATCCCGTCGACAGCACCGAAGCCATGTACGGATCACTAGGGAAGTGAGAGTATCTTCCCCACTCCCCGCACTTAACAGCAGAATGAACAATCATTTCACTGCCCCGAAGTGGTAACAGCAGACGCCGAGTCAAAGGTAGTGAACAGTATCTAGCAGGATCCGTAACCCCTCAAAGCTGCCTTAGTCTTATTTATAATTTGAAATCTGATAGCAGATTTTGAACTCAGCATCTTGAAAAAACAGAACAGGACGTAAACCTTGAGGAAACATCCCAAGTTATTTGCTTGATCTGCTTGATTTGCAAGCCGTAGAGAGTCTTGATTCACCAGCTTTTTGGCAATGCATGTTTAGAGGGAGGCCACTCCATCGACAAGAAAGCCTAAGAATCAACCGAATAGGACGTACAAAGTGGCTACGTTGAGACTGTGTCAAATGCCCAACATGAGACCATGAAAGATTGTCCAGCGGGGTTTACGGTCTTAAATATGACACACTCCCTTGCCACACTTATCACTACGGCATCGTCCGCCGTCCCGAAGGAACACCCTGTCAGTGGAATATTACAGCAAAACACTCCGTGTCTTGCTCGCTTTCAGTGAAAAGCCGCTTATCGCAAGAGAAGACTGGCTCAGACATCATTAAAAATGCTTATTCCTCATTGACTTCTTCACAACAGGGTCGACAGAAAAAACCCCAAAAACCTCCACCAACTAGTGAATAGAAAATTTATCAACTTTTTAGGCCACTACTTACAACTTATGAAATTTTAAAATTAGTTGTCCCTCCATCACTAGGACAGGATCAATAAGCGACCGAACCATTTTTGAATCAAGTCAAACAGCGGACTTGTAGAAGCAAAGTTACGAATCCTTTAAAGTTTTGGAGTCTTTTTATGGCCTAGGAGACGAAAGGCCATCACCTGGCGTAACCACTAAGGTCTTGACGGTCTTAGCAGATTATCAGCAATGAAATTTTCTTAATCAGGTTTTCTTCAATCTCTAACAGAACACTTGGAAATTTGTAATTTCCGAAGCTATCATCGAGCTTCAGAGAGACGGAACCAACCTCTTACAATCGTTCCACCTCTAAAAGACAAGTCTCACGTCGGAGTTCCCAGCATAAATAGTGTGTGGCGGATCATACAAGATACGTAAAACCCGATCCAGTTCCAACACTCAAAAATCCCGTCTTTCTCTCTGACCGGTTTCTAGGTGCTCCGAAATTGAGCTGAAATACACCATTTCCATGTTTAGAAAAATAATATGACTGCTGAATCCTCCGAAATCTATACTGGCCACCGTTTTCCCCGATTAAAATACCGAAAGGAAAAATGCTTCGTTTTGCTCTATAGTAGGCCGTACATCGCAAAAAATTCTAACTATCGAGTAAAGTATTTCATTTTTTTTCCAAAAATGTAGAAAAATATTTTTCTCGGCCCTCAGCCGAAGACTCGGAAACTCACCGAATTTGAATCATGAAAACTCACCATACAGATAAGAGAAATTATGACAGACGCTGATTCCAAATCTGAAAATCCGAATTTTCCCCATCCCGATGCTTCCGTTTTGAAAAGCTAGAGCCCAAAAAACCGTCCCAAAAAAATATCTTCCTCCTAACTCTGTCGTTTTTATTCCTTTTTTTTTTTTTCCGCCAATGTCCCTGAGCTACCGAAAACTAAAATCTTGTAAACCGGGCTCTAACTTTTGAACGGCTGCTCCGATTGACTCGCAACGAAAAATGCGGTCGAAGCAGAGGGGGGGGGGGGGGGGGGGGGGGGGGGGGGGGGGGGGGGGGGGGGGGGGGGGGGGGGGGGGGGGGGGGGGGGGGGGGGGGGGGGGGGGGGGGGGGGGGGGGGGGGGTGTTTCATCCTCTTTCCACACCTTCTTTATTTCTCTTTTATCCACATGGGAGCAGCTCAAAAAATAAAGAGTGAGGACGTGACAAACACCGAAACGAACAAAATCCGTCCAACTAGAACCAAAGGTTAGAACAGTGAAGGGGGGGGTCAGCGTGAAATTTGATGAAACAAACTTTTGGTAAAGGTCCCAGGTCGTAAATTCCACACTTTGGAAAAAATTTTAATTTTTCCCATACAAAGTCCCCACTCTGACACCGGTTAGGAATTTTTTTTTTTTTTTCCAGGTGGAGCTCCGACCTAAAATCGTATTGTCAACCGCACCGCTCTAACTTTTGAACGGCTTGCTCCGATTGACCGTCGCCAACGGAAAAAATGCGGTCCGAGCAGTGTTTTCATCCTCTTTCCAATGCAAGACGAACGAACAAAATCCCTCCACTAGAACCAAACTTAGAACAAAGTGGGGGGGGGTCGAGCGAAATTTCCTTCCAAATTTGATGAAAAATGTTTTGGTGACGGTCCCAGGTCGAAATTCTACACATTGGAAAATTTTCAAAATTTTACCCATACAAAGCCACTCTGACACTTAGGATTTTTTCAGGTGAGCGAGCTCCGACCTAAAATCTTGTAACCGCTCTAACTTTTGAACGGCTGCTCCGATTGACTGTCGCAACGAAAAATGCGGTAGGTCCGAGCAGTGTTTCAATCCTCCTTCCTCATTTTTTTGAACTTTACCAATTGCAACTCGAACGAACAAAATCCGTCCCACTAGAACCAAAGTTAATGAACAAAAGGGGGACGTCAGACGAAATTTCAAAATTGAAAAGAACAAACAAGAAAAAAAAAAAGATTTGGTGTGGACGGTGTCCCAGGGTCGTCGAAATTTCTACACTTTGGAAAATTTTCAAAATTTTACCCATACAAAGTCACTCTGACACTTAGGATTTTTTCAGGTAAGCGAGCTCCGACCTAAAATCTTGTAACCGCTCTAACTTTTGAACGAAGACAGATATGAACAAGCCGATTCTTTCACTGAATTTGTCTCACTCTTAGCTTTCAAACGAGCTATCGCACGACAAAATCCGTCCACTGGAAGCCAAAATCGAAGCAAGCTGTCCAGAGGGGGGGTGGGGGGACGTCAGTGAAAATTTTTTCTCTCCGATTGAGCTGGAAATACACCATTTCCATGTAGAATTTGACGCTGAATCCGAATCTGGCCTCCGTTTTCCCATCCGATGCTTCGTTTTGGCTCTACAGTAGGCAGCCATCGCAAAAATTCTAACTCTGTCGTTTTTTCGAAAAATGTTGAAAATTTTTTCTCTCCGATTGACTTGAAACTCACCATACAGATAGAGAATTTCACGCTGATTCCAAATCTGAAATCCGTTTCCCATCCGATGCTTCGTTTTGAAGCTAGAGCCCAAAACGTCCCAAATTCTAACTCTGTCGTTTTTCGCCAATGTCCCAAAATCTTAAATGGCATCTCACATCTAAACGAAGACAGATAGGAACAAGCCGATTCTTTCACTGAATTTGTCTCACTCTTAGCTTTCAAACGAGCTATCGCACGACAAAATCCGTCCACTGGAAGCCAAAATCGAAGCAAGCTGTCCAGAGGGGGGCGGACGTCAGTGAAATTTCAAAATTTGATGAAAAATGTTTTGGTGACGGTCCCAGGTCGAAATTCTACACTTTGGAAAATTTTCAAAATTTTACCCATACAAAGTCACTCTGACACTTAGGATTTTTTCAGGTAAGCGAGCTCCGACCTAAAAATCATTTGTAAACCGCCTTCTAAACAGTTTGAACGAAAAGGGACAGATAGGAAACAAGCCGAAAATTCATTTCAAAACTGAATTTAGTTATTTTCACACTCTTAGCTAACAAAACGAGCTATCGCAACGACAAAATCCCGTCCACTGGAAGCCAAAATCGAAGCAAGCTGTCCGAAGAAGGTCGTAGGGGGGGCGGGGGGGGGGGGGGGGGGGTTGCACGGAGGTGTCAGCGAAAAATATTTTTCTCTCCGATTGCTTTCAGAAAAATTCGCCATACAGCATTAGCAGAATTTCAGCGCTGAATCCGAATCTGGCCCTTCCGTTTTTTCCTCATCCGAGTCTTCGTTTGGGCCCTACACAGGGACCCAAAACGTCCCACGATATTTAACCATTACTGGCCAAAAATTTTGAAGGAAACAGTTTTTTCTCGCCGATTGAGCTGGAAATCACATTCACAGATGCAGAATTTGACGCTGAATCCGAATCTGGCCACCGTTTCACCATCCAAGACAACCTAGGCGGTCGCCCATGTCAACCTAGACGGTCGCCCACGTCAACCTAGACGGTCGCCCACGTCAACCTAGACGGTCGCCCAAGTCAACCAGGCGGTCGGACCAACTCACTCGAGTCTCACACTCTGTCGTTGCAGAGGGGGGGGGGAGTCAGCGAACATGTTGTGAACCAACCTGGCCGGCACACCACGACAGACCACAACCTCTGTCGTTCCAGAGGGGGGGGGAGGGGGGGCGCGCTGTGTTTATTCTGGACCTTTTGTTACTACTTTGACCCTATCCAAACACTGGTTTATAGTGTGAAGCACATCGAGAATAGACAAATGCAATGGCCATAAATTCTAAATTGAAGCCTAAATTCTGAATCGAAATCTAAATTCTAATCTTGCCTTCTAAATATATATCTAAAATCTATCTTGCCAACGTCCAAATATGCTAAATTTACAAATTCGCAGCTGGACGGCTCGGGAAGTTCGTCATTGTGAAAGAAAAGAAAAAATATTTTTCGTTCCTTCTGTTTGAAGAAAGATTTTATTTACAATAAACAAAATCTTGCCCGACCCGTTTCTTCAGTCCGGCAGTATCAAGGTGTTCATTGAATCTGACACAAGTGCTAAAATACAGGTCTTTTATTCAAAAATCATGCTAATATGTGAATTGGCGCGCATCATAATTCATCTGACATAAAATTTCGAACCGGCTCTTGAAAAATCATCTTGAGATCTTTATTAGCCATTGACGAAACCGAAGTCATCGACATTATCAATATAGAAAAAAGTAAAAATTACAAAATTACAAAAGGTGTTGACTTACACCAAATTTTGTTGGTGTTCAGATGGAGAAACGTGATAACGCTACTTTTACCTTGCTAATTTTCGCAATCTTTTAATTTTTAATTTTCTCTATTATTTTATATTGTGTTCTTTTCCTATTTGTATTTTTTGCGAGTATGTATATATACCTTAATTAACTACTACTTATTCACTTCGCGGTTGCTTGTCAGTGACTGTCTATATGCTTGATCGACTTTCTAACAGTATTCATGGATTCAGTCAGCTCGATTTCATTCGGTATGTCACACCGACTGAGAGCAGACTAGACGCGTTTTTGACAATACATACTATAAGTAAAATGAAACTTCTGGCGTTATTTTTCATCTACAAGAATTTTTTTGTTGTTTCTCTGATTTCTAGGGAATCATGCTCATACAGAAATTGGAAGTGGGCCTACATTAATAAGCTAGTAAATGATTCTAATTGTTGAATTCTTGGTTAAATATATAATGTGATTATTGCAGTGATGTCTACCAAACGAGTACTGCAAATAAAATGATTGTAGAATATGAAATAAAGTATATCAAAATCATAATTGTGAGTCAATGTGTGTTGTCTACCAATTCTCTTGTAAAAAGTGGTGGGGGTAAATATATAGGCAAAAACTGCCAGAACATTCTACATTAGGTTTCAACGAACACAGTCATAGTATTCGTAATAAAAATTATCTAAGTGCATTGTCTGAATACAGTAAGATCTGTCTTGTTTAGCGGTTCGATTAATGATTTTGATGTTGAAAATTATTCGCTGCTTAAATGATCCTGAATTTGAACACAAGCGTGGTGGAATCGCGATATTCCAACAAGTCCCACGCTAAAATGAACAGACGTATATGAGACAAATGGATATATACAGCGTATTCTAGCGAGCCAGCCAATATAGACACTGTCAGTTCATTGCTGCCTCGAAAAAGGGTCTGGACCCAAAACGTCGGCTGTGTACATATCATCGAGTCGGTAGAGTGGTAACTCCGCATTTATTAAAATCCCCAATGTGTATACACTTTCGATTTTATTAAATGAACTCGAGGGGATATAGTTGGTAAATGTTACCAAATGTGAGATGATGCAAATTTTGCAGTTCTGAAGAAATTACCTCGGACATTGAATGAATCATGATTGTAATGCAGAAGGAATGATAGTATTTTGCAGATTCTCAGTGTCATGACAGCCTTGGAGATTTAATGTTTGTTAATTTAGCAATTCGATAGGTTCCTATTTACTTTCATGTTCAACCTAAGAGTATTTTCTTAAGCGTGATTCATAATCACAGACAACCTGCCACTGGCAGAGCAATATCACGTAATCAAAGACAATGATTTCAACTAACTTTGAAAGATTGCAAACGGGTCCACATCACTGTTGAGATTCAAGAAATGGAACATGAATTTAGTGAATCATAAATTCATGTCGGTGAAGATTAAATTAAAAACTTGAAGTTTCAGCCAAGAAAGTACAAAAAATCGTGACTTTTTCAATTCAATTCAAATTCAATTCAAATATGCACTATATTTAGAGTGGCATTATGCTACGAGGCTTCAAGGCCACTTTACAATTTACAATGTAAGAAATAGAAATTAAAGAGATACAAAGGAAAGTCATTTATAGGTAAGATCGATAAGGTATTTCTTCACTTGTTTCTTGAAGGAAACGCATATTGTCAATCGCTCGCAAGTTCTGGGGAAGTGAGTTCCAACTCCTCGCAGCAGCTACCGGAAATGATCTACCACCGAAAGTTGGGCATCGATAAGATAAGACCGCAATGCAGAATGAATCTGCAGACCGCAATCGGATCTTCCAGGCATGGAGGAGACATCCACCAGGGAGCAGCTGAGATAATCAGGAGCACACTCTCGACGACAACAGAAGGTCAGAACTGATAGTCTATAAGCAATACGTTGACGAATAGGCAGCCACTGTAATTCATTTAACAAAGGAGTTATTGACGAATAGCGGGAAGTGCCGTAAATCATACGGGCGGCTGCATTTAGCACAGATTGTAATCGCTTCACTTGTTGCTCAGGGATTCCATACATGACAGGAATGCAGTAATCCAACTTTGAGATGACCATGGAAGTAATCAATGTCAGGAGTAGATCACGTGGGATATAAGGGATTATACTGCGAATCTGGCGCATCATCCCAAAGCACGATGACACACATTTCGAGATATTTAGCTTGAAAGAAAGTTCTGAGTCCAAGAATACTCCAAGACAGCGCAACTGAATTTGATGGAAGGATATGAGAGGATCCTATTCTCAAGGGCGCTGTTGGGACAGAACGCCGACGTTTGCCTGAGTGACACCATAGAAATCAGTTTTCATCTCGTGTATTCAATAGAAGACGATTTGCACTGCACCATTGAACAACATCATCTAGACAACATGCCATCTCGGCAGCTAGATCATCAGTCGCATTTGGCGAACACGCTCCATAAATCTGCACATCATCCGCGTAAATATGCAACTTGAAGTTATGATCACGAACAACATTGATAACTTCTACCATCTACACAACAAAAAGAAGCGCCCCCTCACTGAGCCTTGAGGAACACCCCAGTTCCACAACTTGGAATCGGAAGTTGAAGCGCCTACACGAACAGACACTGGTCGATCACTCAAGAATGATTGTATCCATGAAATAACTAGACCAGAAAAACCAAAGGATAGTCTCAGGCGTTGTGTCAGAATTCCATGGTCAATGGAGTCAAACGCAGCGGTAGGTAAGGTCCAAAAAAGCCAAAAGACACAATTCACCATTTATCCAATGATGACGAGAGAATATCCGTGGATAATTTCAGTATCGATGTTTCCGTTGAATGATATCTCCGATAAGCCGATTGCACGTCAGGAAACAAGTTGTTTGAGAACAAATAAGTTCGACACTGATTGGATATAATTCGCTCTATGACTTTTTCATGAAGACTTCCAATATAATACGGATTATGAGATTCCATTGATAATCAGCTTAATTTCTGCTTAGTTAGGATGCCTTATTAGCAAATATTCGTTACTTATGATATCCAACTTGCTTCATACTACTTATATAGGGGTGTCCATCTCAGTAGTATACAAATTTGCAAAATTTTGACTTTTTTAAAACTGCTCAAAATGATTTTTTGGACCACGGGACCGTAATCTCCGCAGAAAACTGAATCTTTTCATTAAAAATTTTCACTGTTTACAGATACTTGAGTCGACACTTTTGAGTCGACACTCTACCAATATATCCCTACTCTGTGGTACATATTTTTATTTTTAGCACTTTTCTTGCTGGCATTAAAATTACTCGAGAGAGAAAACATATATTTTTACTGATTCATAATAACATCTACTTCCTTTGGTTATTAAGAAATGATTAAAAAAGCATGAAAGTTATTTTTCAACCTATTCATTTAAAAAAGCACGGCACATGTATAATGAGATAAAATTTATTGTACCATAGAAATCGAATATAAAGTCGTTTTGGAAATTCGAATGTTATGTAAATGCTACTTATATATATTTGTAGTAACTCATAAAAGTAGTCATTTCTAGGTCCATTCCTAATCATCTGAATTCCTAATCTCGTCACGTCATTCCTCTACATAATCATATTTGAAGCTAGTTTAAACTATGGAATATTATTTATCAGATGCATTGGAATGGCAAATTTTGAAGGAAAATCTTCAATATTTCATACTATGTGTGTTTGAGTTGTATTCCATGTAAAAATCGATCTCAACAATCTCATTTTGTACTCAAAGGCAACTTCTGGGTAAATCCAGATTAGATTACACTTTTTTTGTCGCAAGGGGTTTGACTATTAGAATTTTGAAATTTTGCCCTAAAAATGTCTGTGACATCATAAGAAACTAAATTGGCATAGTGACAACCACAAGAAGTTCATGTGGCCATATACATCAGACTCGAAGAAAAAATGAAGCGTCCCTCAAGTTACACCAGGCGTCCCTCAAGTTACAATTGACGTCCCTCAAGTTACAATGTTCAATTTATTTTGCTCAGGTACCTTATTTTCGTAGAAGCTTAATCAAGATAACATCAACAGTTATTTACATAAAAGGTTGCAGTTCTAGCACTTATTTCTGTTTGGAGGTCAGCCCACTAAATGCATAATGGTGATTTTTCGAATTTATCTGAGTTATCTGGAGCTAGCATTTTTGGAATTTGTGTTTACCTTGAAGGCAGTAATTGCTCTGCTCAGTGTTTCCTGTGATTTAGTGTTTACTTCTATGTAGAACTGTAGAACTAATGATACCCCAAATGGGTTCTATCTTTTTTTAATGGCCAGCATAAAAAAATACAGCTTTTTATGGGCACTGCATGATTTGCATTTATTCACAGGCCTATCGCAGGACTACAAGTTTTTTTGAAGAAAAATAAAGCAGCGATCCTGTAATTCACTCGCGAATATCAATGTCAGCGAACACTTTATCCCTCTTCTATCAATAGTTGGATCATCTAACTTTCTCACAATTTCCCAGGGAGATATCACGGAACAATCAGTTACAAGAGAATCGACGAATTCATTAAATAGTCCTCTAAACGTGTATTGCTTCAAAAAACGAACACGAAAAACCCCATTCTCAAATCTGCTGGTAATCTGAGGCGCGAAATGTTTTTTCCTGTTGTCACCGTTTCGAGACCAACAAGTATCCAATCATCGGATTTGAGTGGGACTGCAACCACAGGAGATGAGCTTGTGGACAATTCAGAACACGTTGTGAGATCACTTCCATTTGTTTTGTCAAACGTGTCAAGTCCACCACTGCTGTAATTATTTGCGTAATTAAATGTCCTTGGATTGAAGCAACCACAAGAGTTGCAGTGTCAAGCCAAGTCTTTAATAAGATATCCATTTTGAGCCGACCATTTTAGGCATTTTAGACCTAATGACATTTCGAAATACCTAAAATTTTGAATTTCATGCTTATGACATCGAAAAGCGTTTTTTGAAAGCATGAAAATTTAGGCAGGCTTAAAGAAGCAATTTCTAGCGTGACACACGGGGAAAATGAAAATGACGTGTATAGGCCTATGACCTATCTCGTGATGCATTCATGATGTCAAAATAATGAAATAAAAATTCTAGAATAAGCATAGGCCCTAGATCAAATGTGATTTTATGCATAAAATCTACCAAGCTCTCAATTTTTCTTCTTTATATCAAGTTCAAGCAATTATCATTATGAGACCTCTACAGCAGAATGATTTTTTCAATAGGCCTGGTCAATGTTTGCAGTCAGAAGCTATAGGAAGAGGCTTGATAATGTAGCTTTAGGCCTACTGAATGAGCAAGACTAGAAGGCAACAACAGTTCATTTCTATTCATGTCGCTCTCCATAGATAGGCTACATGTAGACCACGGTCGGTAAAAATGCAGCGAATCACTGCAGTTGAATTTTGATCGTCAATCATCAGAGTGAGCACTCATATCTACACAACCAAAAAGTGACATGATAAAATATAAAATAACTCACCCTTCATGTCAGGCAAGTTTGACTTCCAATATATCTTTCTGTCGAATTCCTCTTTGGACACAGTGGTTATCAAAATATCCACATTTTTTGTCAAATCGCATAAATCTCCAGGTTATCAATAAACTCTCCACTCGAAACATGTGAATCCCATGTTCGTTTCAAAAAGCGCCGACACCATCCGCTGCGCATTTACCGTGCCCACTCTCACTGAATACCATTCTAGGGAATCGATATGCAAAAAATCGCAAAGTCGAGCAAGAAGCTGAACAGTAAAACGGTTACGGTACTGTGAACTAGGGCTATCAGAGAAGATGATCAATTTCTTTACATATGTCCTGTCAATCAAATCGAGAGCTTTGGAATATGTGTCACCACTGATTCGGCTGTTTTCCGCCTGTCCGTACTTAATGTCGCAAAAACATTTCGGTTCCTCATTTTGTGCATATGCTACTCCTTGGTGAATAGTAATTTGCTTAATTGTAGCCGAAGTGTGCCGATTGGACTTCATTCCCAAATTTCATTGTGTAATTTTCACTGAAATCCACCAGCAAACAGCTGCTTCGCTAAGCCTCATTTCATGATATTGGTTAGTGAAGGAGAATTGGTGATATGCATACATTTCCATCGCAGTTTCACATTTCAGAGCTAGCCATGGACAGAATCAGTGAGTTGAACACGCTTGGTGATCTGCTACCGAGACTTCTCTGTCTTTGATTCGCTGCCATTGGACATAAGGAATTGTTGACAACGAATGACAAAAATGCCCCCATCTTCCTCCCTTGGACACACACTCCTTGATTGACATTTCTGGACACGAGCGCGAACAGTACAACTCTCTGAATAAGGCGAACATACAATTTGTCGAAGATTTTCAGACATACTTGATGACTTTAGAACTTTGATATTTCGTCATGCCTGGAGGAGCAATCGAGGATTTTCACATTTTATGCCACATGCATAACTGTCTGTCAGAAAGCCTGGGCTTCACAAACTTGTTTTGGCTTCAATGAAAAGAACAAGGACCGAGAAATCTTTTTCTGTTGAATTTTCGGACATATATTTCATGTGCAGGTCACTGGATAGAAAACAGGAAATGATACCCTCTTCTGAAAAGACTGTCCATGAATCCTAATAAACTCTTTCTTCCTGATGCAGTCTGGAATTATCATCACGACAATAGAAGGAAATGACTGAGTGACGAATTGGATTTGACCGAGCAATGTTGATGGTAGCAAAATTTATGGTCCTGCAATCTGTCTGTAGCAACTCTCTCAGATTGACTCTTGGCACCAAGAAACTTTCTACTGACGTCTTTTAGCGTGCTGGCTAATTTTCTGCGTATTTGGTACTTTCTCTTTATTGACTTTATCAGGGCTAGGTGAACATATTATCATCAACTTTACTTTTTTTGAAGATTTCATGGCAATTTCTGATGAGGCATTTGGACCATCGTGATACAAAGGTAGGCCCACACTTCCACCTTGGGCTTTCAATCTCTCAATTCTCTTTTGAAATTTGCGCACTTGCTTTTGCAGTGCAATGTTTCTGTAATTTAGGAGTTTGACCTTTTCCCTCCTCTTTATATTATTTCTCGTTTTCTTGCTGCACGCCTCTTTGAATCATGGCAGATCAGCAGAAGACGGAACATGGAGATGATACTCTTGAATTTGTTGCGCTAACAGATTCTGGTTTCATTTTGGTTCATTTTATAGAGATTGGTTTTTCGTTGCTCTGTACTCACTCATGTATAGTTTTCTTTTTCTTGCAAGAAGACGTTTCTGCCTAGGATCACCGTTTTCCTTTGCATTTTTGTGATAAGATCTTAGTGCTTGCTCCCTCACCTTCATCAATTACGTTCTCCGCCATTTTTCTTTAACTTTTCTCGGTATCTCCTCTTTCTCTTAAGCATCTTTTGTCTATCAGGGGCCATTTTGCAGAATACAGCCACTGTCGTTGTCGACCTAGCATGAACTGATGATTTTCGTGAAGCAGCAAAAATCTCTTTGTCTGAGAGCCGTCCAATCACAGCTATATTGCTTGTTACGACGATTCGATTGACGTACACACGTCGATAGCTTTTTACTTCGAGAGTTCTATGTGATGCGCAGGATGTGTTTATTGTAGTCAAAGAATTTGTTTGAAAAGTGGTGACATCTTCGAAACGGAAAAATTTCTAAATGGACCTTATCAATGGTGACATATTTTAGCAAACCCTGATCATTCACAAAAGGAGGACTTCGTTCGTGTTGCGAAAGGTCTCTCAAACTAGCAAAAATTCAAGATAAATTTAGAGAATTATGTCTCAATGTTCGATAGCTCCCATCACTCTACAAAGTCAATTGTGATCGCAAAATGTGCAGAATTCAACTCACAATGCCCACAAACTACACGAGGACTAATAAAAAAAACACAATATATGGCTGATTTTGCTGAGGTGCTAACATAGATAGAAATGCGTAACTTGAGGGACGTCCCTCAAGTTACGTCCTCAAGTTACAATCTGTGCGTTTCTTCAATCTCTATCAAAGTGCAATGACAATTGAGAGGAACTGAATGAATAATTTAGGCAGATAGCTCATTGCCATTTCCTGACATACACTTGACTGAGTTCAAACTTTTTCCAGTTGTCGGGAACTGGTGTCCCTCAAGTTAAGAATTGTGTCGGGTGTCAAATATTTCCTTCATTTTACCTTAAATTCATTCTCAACATTCATTCATGAGCAATGAGACCGATTTTCTTGCGTTCCTTGCTTCATGATCATATAATAGTTTACCACAAGTAACTACTTCCATCCAATATGCAGCTGCATCTTATAAAGCAAGGCGTCCCTCAAGTTACAAATTGCGCGAGTTTTTTAGCTACTATTTCCATGCGACAGCATCATAATCAATTCTGCTACCGTAGGTGAAGAGACTTTCAACTCCAATCGAATTTTTCTTTCAATTTCACTTCATGGCAAAGCTAAATGCGAGAAATAGCAATCAATTACAGAAATACTTCTGTACTCTGCGAGTCTGTCCAAGATCGCAACTTACTTTCATGCGACAAGGCATCATTTTCGGACTTTTTTTAAACCTTTACATCTCTGTTGCACCAGTTATGATAAAATTACTTTTAATTTTCTACGTGCACCAAGTCCTATGGATCATATGAGTCACGATAGAGAGCAAATCGGATTAAATACTATTGAAACTTCACTCGACTAGGCAATGGGACAGAACTTTTATTAAAAAGTGGTAATCTATTCTGGATTTACC
>CAJQUW010011488.1:0-20762 GCA_907163375.1 Prostheceraeus crozeri
TTAACCTTACACGGTAGCATACTTTGAGGAACACCCTCATCGTAATACAGTGATCACATTTTTTGTTCAAAATTCATCCTAATATGTATCCAATGATTTTTCATCTCTATCTATTACATTTTTTCTTAAGAGATTTCGATATTTTTGTTCTGAAGACCTTTCTATCGTCTAATTGACAGAGAACATACAGACATGGTTACTTAACACGCTAATAAAACATTATATCGGCCTACAATTTAACTTCGATTACAGTATAAAAGCGATAAATACCGATACGCAGAAAAGGCAACAACTTTCTCAACTTCCTAATGTTTTTATCTGCATTGCATGTGCACTGTTCAAACATAATATAGAATTCGGTACATTAAACAAAACAGCGTACACAAAATATATCAAAGTTAATTTTCATTCCATTCTACGATTACACAGATCGTATGCTAACACCTCAGATTCTCAGACAGTATAACACTTTGTGATCTTCGCTACTCTGCGATGACGAGGCACTACACGAAGTCTATGACAGAGATCACATGACGAGCAGAGCGAAACTGATGAGCACCACTTTGCAACAGCCAAACTCTTCTATTGAAACTGAAGCGTACAACAGCACAGAAGTCTGCGTCTTTGCGTAACCCCAAGATCCTCCTGCGCATGTTTCGTAGCACGTCGGCAAGTTACGACCGGCATTCTTCCTTGTGTCTCGTTCTTCTGCAATTGTTTTGGCCACACATCAAACACAACGTTCCACGAAATAGTCGCCGCGCGAGCGCTTTGGATAACACCGTCGCCGTCTTTCATTAATGAGAAAAACGGTGAGACAAATCAAAGCGACACATCACAAGCATATTATAACAAACTCAAAAAGTAAAGTCCTAAACTGTCTTCTCTCCCTGCATGTAAATTCCTCATATGTTCCTCATATGAACTGGTCCACTCCTTTCTTCCGAACGAGTTAGTAGTCGATTAACATTCGTGGATTTCTATTGACGATTCCGAGCGGACACAATTTCATTGCCCAGAGATGTAACGATAGCTCGCAACACAACGTCTATCGGTTCTTCTTCGACAGTACGCCACAATCTTGTTTTCGTGATCATGAATCAAAACTGAAGAATTAGGGCTGGCGATCCTTACTTTTCAATTGTGGGGAATTTCTCTTCTGTTTTTAGCCTCCAAGGTCCCGAAGTCAACGTTCTAAATATTTCTCGAGGAAGTAGAAGTAGCGAGAGAATGATGGTGAACTATTACCTGTCACAATATCTCGACGAGAATCTCATACACTCGTACGCCACTTCCATCACTACATCTTTTTCCGAGATTTACCTGAGAACTTTGCGTTTTGAGTCTTTCTTCCGTGTAGATAACATTGACAATTCAGAGCAAAACAACTCTTGCCTCACTTACAAGCCAAAATATCTCTCACCATCCATATTTAGCAGCGCCTTTTACCGTAATTATGTTCTTCCGGTACCCTTGGCTCGTTCCCTGACAAGCTGCACATTACAACGGTTTAGGACAGTAGCAGGTACATAAAATCATCATTACAGTGCGTTCGAATCAAGCTCCCATATCTTCCCTGTATGGCCAGTTAGTTCTCTCATCCTCAGACTTCTACTCCGATTTCGAAAGTCTTATCGAACCTCGCTGTGCGAAGAAAAAATTGTTGAATCGCAGAATGCCTGACACGGCACGACACAGAAGGCCTTCTTTGGTCAGATTCCACAAATTCCTTCTATCATCTGAGAAACTTGTCTACATCGAGACCAGCCCGCAGTACACAACATTGCCAGACAAGCTCAAATTTCGTCTCAAAGAGAATGGACACATGTACAATTAATTTTCCTGACACATCCGTATACTCGCTCACTTTCCTATTTTGTCGTATTCTACAACCTAATGAGGACGATTTCTTCGTTGATAAACAACTGAAATGCCAGCCTTCTCTGATGAATGGTGAGCCGATGACAGCGGATGAAAGATTTCGTGAATATTTCGGTCTCGCACCTGGAGACTGCAATGGCGCTGTCGAGAAAATTCTATATCCTTTACTTCGATATTTCCGAGGTGAACCTCTTCCTACTTCATCTGCTGTCACCACTTTCTTTGTGGGGGGTTCATGTCAATCTTTGAACGTACAGAAATCATTTTCTCCCATCTCTTCTTCTTCACACTTGCTGTATGTGATCGACACAACGTTCTGATCGGTAGACAGTTCACCGAAAATTTCGTCCTTCTGATGCACTTTCGTCGACACGAATCATTGTTCGCTGAGATTCATGATCAATTTCCCGGCTTTAGCACTTAGTCGAGTCATCGCGTTTTACTTAGATCACTGCGCAATTTACCAACACGTAGCTCAGGTTCTTGGCTGGTCACACGTCTGCACTGTATCGTATATCAGCCACTTGAGCGTTCGCACAGGAGGGATACGTTTCTCCCGTATTCCTCCAATGTATAAAGCTGCGTGCGTTCTGCGTCTCGTTATTGATCACGCCCATGGGAAGATGGCAATGAGTAATCAAGAGGTAACTTGGAGGGCACAGTGATCAACCATCGCTAACTAGTGAAAGAGCATCTAAATCGCGAGATATTGCCGGCATTACCGATTTCGACTGGCAGTCTAGGAGCAACGGATCGGTGACCTTTGTGAATGCAACAAAACGTGACACTTATAACCCGATGAAGTGTTTTGCAACTGAACAGCCATGAATTTAAACAACGATTAAATTTATCAGCGCAGAGAACCTTTATTGTTAACATTTCCTTCGTCTCACAAAAGGCGACTAATCATATTTGAGTAATTATTAACTAAGATATCGCCTAATTAAGAATTCTTTCTGCAACAAAATGTGACGGCGGATACCGGCATTAAAGGGTTAAGGTCTCGGTCAGAGGACAAATTCGATAATCGACTACAGGAAAAACTCTTCGGTTTGTGCATTTGGGTTCATCGAGACTGCGAGGAAACCGTTATGGACGAATCTACACTCATACGCGTAAAATAAAGTGAATCCTCAAATGATAATTGCATACATCTATCATGTCTATTAGACCCTGAGACCCTTGTAGGCCCCTACTCTGACCGAGACTCTTCAATTTCATCCGTTGTCCTCTGACCGAGATTTTTTTATTAGGCGTCTCGGTTCAGAGGACATTTTCGTGGTTTTTGGAGGATCTTTTGAGAGGGTTTAATTGATACATTAAATGGAAAAATTTTCTTTTGCTTGATTGTTACTAGAGACGCATGGATCCCTCCTATAGCTGTGACAATTTCTTATCGATTATACCCTGACAAAATTTCTGGTTCCAGCATCCATAATGAAAGAATTTCTGGGAATATAACCTCACTAATTCTCTCGGTCCGAAAGAAAAACGGATTTATTACAAAATATATTTATAATTCAATATTGCACACTTGTAAACGGCATTCAAACTGAAATTATTCTTTACGATTTACAAACGAGCACTTCTAGATGCGATTCGTTTCTGCGCGTGCCAAAACGTTTAATGGGAAGAATCAACTATTCTTCGAGAAAACGTGTACCCAATCCCCAGTCAACCAGTACACGCATGTATCTACACGTGTAAATACCACGTGTATTAGGACACCGTGTAAATACACGGTGTATTCGGACACGTGTAATACACGTGTTTTGTGTTCATATACACTAACACGTGTATTACACGTTGTAATCAAATTACACCAAAATTACACTCCTTTTACACGACCTTAAAAATTTCACATGCTATTGGCGTTTCCACTTCTTTTATTGTTTCGAACATAACCCAACCTTTAGATTTGCTTAGAAATTTCTGTATTCTGGAATTCATACTCTGCATCCATATTAGGCTAACCTCCTACAGCTATTCCCGAACAGTTAAGCGCTTATTAACTTATATTTGCTCTGACGCATGCATAACACACCATAAAATCGCTTTACATGGTCTCGTCAAATGTGAAATCTATAGCGCCACAACAAGGAATGGTTTATAAGAACAAAACAACCACCGAAATAGGCACTATTTCCTGTGAGTAAAAGACTATCACATTTAAAAAGGTGTAAATCACTCAGGAATTTTACAAATATTCCATATCTAGCCCAAAACCATCTCATCCACTCACAATGACTCCTGACAATTTCATAATTAGCTTTATTCCAAAGTTCATAAATCCAAAATTTCCTAATCAGGAGTTGAACAAAATGTTATGAAAATTCATCAAGGTGGTAAGCAATACTGGAAATAAAATTGAAAATAAAGTTATCAAATAATATATCATTTACGTGAGCATGATTTTTATCATTAAAAGATTGTGACAAAAGCTCTGCATGTAATCGGTAATTAATTTAATTCAATACAATAATTGAAGGGCTGTGGGCGTTAAAAGGGGATAGAGCCACTTTTTTTCGATTACATGGAGCATAGATTCATGTGATGACTTAAGTAGCATCAAAACAGAGCTTCGTTTCACTGATTATAGGAGCGATCCTGAACTTATCCCTGAATGTTCAAGCAAAGCGCGCATAAAGGGTTAATCGCCACATCACTTTTGGCATGCAATTTTAAATGGGGGGGGGGAATAAGCTCACAAATACCCACTTGAGGAGGGTCTGCGGCCCTTATTTACTTATTGAGCATAAGATGATGAAACGTAAAAACGTTTGTTTTGTCTCGTGTTTTCCACCCTACACATAACGCTTGAGCGACGTCTGATGCATCCCACTTCCTCTGATCCTCCATCTGCGCGAAGATTTGGGGGGGGGGGGGGGCGAGAAGCTATGTGACTCCTACACAAGGAACATTGACCCTTGTTTCAGAGGACTTCTATCACACAGAACCTTCTGCAGTGACTTCTAATATTGGATTTAAGCTTACCCCAAATCGCGACAACATGTTGCCAACGTGTAACGATCCAGGATCCACAACTATCAGATCAAATGATACAGGATGATTATGAAAGGCGATGCTGATTGAAGTCAGCTATCATCTTGCTTCTCTCAGCTCTGCAGCTCAGTGTAGTGTGAAAGCGCCAAAGTCGCGAGGAATTCGGTCTGACCTTCCGCCGGTTCTGGACTTGAGTAGGCATAATTTCTTCTTAATTCGAAATCTAGTACTTTTGACAGTAAAGAAATCATTATTAAAACAAAGTAAATGATGCTCACAGTTGAATCTAGACAGTTTTGTGATTGATCTTTTTATTCAGTGTATAAGATTTTTAATTACTTGTTGGCACAAAGTTGGCATGCCCAACTGGCGCATAATGTTGAGCAGGCAACCGGAAATTGGTCCCACTTCCCATCAGATTTGGCAACACAATTAGTAGTCTCATTCTGCTTACTTCTGTCGTTGTCCGTTGGTTTGTATTTACATTTTTTACCTGTTTAGAATTGTTTCCATTGTAATATATTGCAAATAAGGTGGAGAAGTAAAAAAAATGCATTCTTTTCACCACAATTTGGAAATAATTTTCATTACGATTATGTGATTGCATTTTGATTAAACTTATCAGTAGAAATTATTTGCAATATCACTCTAAGCCTCTACCGGAGTTCCGGTACTAATTTTTAAAGCAAATGCATTCATTTTGGTCTCTTTCGGATACCAGTTGGACCGTACTTCATTATTACAGTGCTATCGATAATCAGTACAGACCCTAATTAGGCCTAATTTTTATTCTGCGTTACTTTAGGGATCTTTTTAATTACATACTTATACAATAATTTGTATAGACCTGCATTTTATGGAATAATACTCATTACTATTCGTATCATTGATTCATATTGATTTTGCGTGTTCACCGATGTTTCCTCTAATAATTTTCGTCATAAAATCGCTTTCGAATCTTCTTCAAAAGTAAGGCAAAAGCCTGAGGACTCGTCACTTTCTCGTTTCTTCTCTTTCTACTCACTTATCTTTCCTCTTCCAATTTCTTGTCTCTCCCTCAGCTCACTTCTCATTCTTTATCTTCTTGTATTCTCTCCCTCTCTTCGTCAATATTTCTATCTGTCGTTCCTTCTCATCCTTTCTTCTCACTCTCCCTCACTCACTTCTTAGCTGTCTATTTCCTAAATAAGTTTTTGTAAACTCTACTTATGTTCATCTTCGATAAACATCAAATGATCTTTATGCATATCCTGCGTAAAAATGCATCACAAAAATTCTATTCTCCCCATAAAATTCCTAACAACCAATTCTGATTCATGAAATCATAATTACATTTTCGCCAATGAATATGATCATAACTATTATGAAATCACAAATTCTTCGCGCGTCTGCACTGTTTTGCATTTATTTCAATTGCCAATAAGTTTCAATACTCAAGAAGAACGCACTCCAGTTGATCCTTTGTTATGTATGAGCATATGTTTGCCCGACGCAAAACCTCAACATTATCTTATTGAACGGAGAACTGCGCGCCGCTAAATTATTTCCATACGCCCACACCAGGGCTATTTAGCGGACCTTCAATCGAAACGCCGCCTACATTCACATGAACAATTGACAGGGAGAAAAGATATTCGCATCGCGGACATCATTTCACAGTACACTTACGTGCTCCGCGAGGTAAAGGAGAATCCGCAGCCGCGAACACAAAATCTATTTCCCGGGTGTTCCCGACCTGGGCTACTGATATTATAGCGACCTTCACATCGGTGGGGTACGTGCTCTCAATCCATCACACTGACAGCGAGAAAGGATGCAGAGAGTCATGGACGTCTCTCCTATTCCATATCTACTTGCGCAGCGCATCGGTCTTAGATCTCGTGTCCCTGTGAAACAGTTTACTGCCCTACGATCAAAAGTACGCTACCCATTTTTAAAACGATGCATGATCTCTCTCATTTTGCTTCGTTGGACATTCAGAGGAAATTCAAAATCTGCTACCGCTCTTTTTCGAACCTTTTCACATCAATTCGCCAAGAAGTCATTTATGGATCTTTTCAAGTTGCAGATATAGCTCAGTTGCCTGGCTGGATTAAACTTCTGCCTTCTGTCATCTTACAAAAACATTTTGTGATTTGATTCATCTTCATATTAGCGACTGTTATCTCCCGAACATAATTGTTCGCTGACACGAAAAACAGATCTTTGAAAATCAGCTCATGATCGGCATTCTCACGTAAGTCGGCGACCCTGAATGCATATGATCTCAAACAACATGTGTTCCAATGATTGATATCGTCATGGCCTGAAACTTGGCAGGTGAATGTCCTAATTTCTTTTCTACGCACCATGTAGGGGTTTGCCTAGAAAATAAATGATCAATCTGCTCTAATAAGTTATATTTCCACGAAACTTATATTTTATATATAGCGTTTATGAATAAGCCAGAATTACCCAGGTGTAAGATGATCTTTCTCTTTATTATGCAAGTGGCAATTACAATGCCATCATGAAACTCATTTTTGCAATCAAAAAAAGAAAGATCGCTTGCACCTGGGGTCCGTCATCTTGTCCCAAAACTAACTCTGCATACACCTCAATCTTCTGCTCGCGACATTATTATATAGAATGCTGAAGCTTAACAAATAGTTTTGGAATGACAAATATCTAATATCATCTATCGTGCGACAACAGCTGTCAATAGAGTCCTGCTTATATCTTGACAACTTCAAATAGTCCTATTCGTTTAAAACTATTACACAAACATAAGTAGCCTAAATTTTAATGAACAAGAACAAATAATGAGAAGTTATGTGACTTTCCAAATTTTCATTCCTGAAAATATATTGTCTGATTGTATTGGGCGATTGGGGTAATCATGCAAGTTAAACGAAGTGCGATGCCGGTTAATGGATATTCAAAAAACAAAAACTTCCATATTTAAATTTAATCATGCATGGATTCTGTCCGAGAATCTTTGTGATAAAGTTCGTATTTTATTCGATTATGACTGAAACCAACAGCGTGAGTTTGGACGGAACAGTGCGCAATATTAAAAATAGAAAATATTCTACATGTGAAATTATATAGTGCAATGTACAGTAAAATCATGGAAAACTCCGTACTATGATCAACATTTCAATGAAATCATTCGCCTCTGAATGTCTGCGTTATTTGATAAAATCTGCGAGTGTTTCGACACTTCGCGCTCCTTTACAAGCAAGATTCTGTCAGTTTATCGTAGCGCAAATTTGGATAATTTAATAGCAGTATATTTAATAATTACATAGCTTCCCTTGGATATATGATTTTGTGATCTTTTGAATAGTACTCCGTTCTCGAATGGTGCAAAAGGGACAGTCTGTGCCTTCTTTAGGTTGGATATTTTTTATATTGGTTTTGTTGTTTTTTTTATGTTTTTTGTTGTGTTGTTAAATTTGTTTTTTTTATTTAATTTTGTGATTGGTTTGTTTTTTTTTTTGTTGGTGTAGGTGAGTTTTGTTTTTTGTTTGTTTTTGGTTGTGTTTATATTTTATTTGGGGGTTTTATATTTTTTTTTTTGTTTATTTTGATATTGTTTGTGTTGGTTGGTTTATTTTTTTTTTATATTTTTTTGTATTTTGACAGTGTTTTGATTTTTTATTTTTTTTTTGTGTTATGTAATTTTTGTTTTTTGGGTTTGATTATTTTTGTTTTTTTTTTTTGTGATTGTGTTTTTTTTATTTTTTTTTTATTTTTTTGTTTAATTGTGTTTTTTATTTATTTTATTTTTTATTGTCTTATAATTTTGAATTGTATTTTTGTTTTTTTGTTATTTGTGTTGTGTTTTTTTATTTTTTTTTTGTTTGTTTGTTTTGTTTTGTTTGTTTTATTTTTTTTTTTTATGATATTTTTTTTTAATAGTGTTGTTTTTGAGTTTTTGTTTATGTATTTTTTTTTTTTTTTTGTTTTATGATTTTTTTGTTTTTTTTTTTTGTTTCGTTGAATGTTTTTTTTTTTGTATTTTTATATTTGTTTTGTGTTTTTTTTTTTTTTGTTGTTTTTTTTTTGTTTTTTTTATTATTTTTTATTGTGTTGATGTTTTTTTTTTTTTTTATGTGTTTTTTGTTTGTTATGTTATTTTAATTTATTGTTTTTTGTGTTTTTTTTATTTGTTTTTTGTTTTTTTTTTTTTTATGTGTTGTTATTATGTATTTTTTGTAAAATTGTTTATTTTTGTTAATTTTTTTAAGTTTTATGTTTGTTTTTTTTTTTTGTAATTTTTTTGTTTTTTATTCTATTTTATTTGATTTAGTTTTTGTTTGTAGTTTTTGTTTGTTTTTCTTGTGTGTTTATTTTTTGTTTTTACTTTTTTTTTGTTTTTATATTGTTTATTTTATTTTTTTTTTTTTTTTATATTTCTGTTTTTTATTGTTTGTAAAGGATGTGTATTTTTTCTATGTTTTTGTTTTATTGTTGTAAAGACTATCTCTACAAACAATTTCTATTCCTAGCCACTCCTGACACGATGACATTATCCTAAAACTGAGTAATTATCACTCATTTTTATGATCTTCTGTTGAGCATTCTGAAACTACAATATCTAATTTTTTCCGTATTATCTGTGTTTGGTGTTCTGCGCATAGCTTACTTATTTCTCACTGTACCATTGTTTAACATTTGTCTTTTTCCATTTTTCAATCCTCCCTTCATTTAGTTGTCTACCTATATTTCTTCCTTGTTTTCGTTGTCGAGTGTATTAGTCTTTTTAGTATATACGCAATGTCTGTTGCTGATCCTATGTACCTCCTCATTGGCGGTTACAGCGATCGAGCAGCAATCTCGTATTTTGTGTCTGTTTAGACAAGATTTCCCGTGTGTTTTGGCCATTGTGCCACTCGAGCAATCACAATACTTGCTCACCTGTTATTTGTTCTCCCCCTCTTATTTGCTCATGTTCAATTCTATACAACTACTCTCACCACGCAGGACCAATGTTGTTGATACTGCTTTGGTGTGTGACTACACTTTCTGACCAATCGCAAAAAGTTTTGAATCGATAACGAATCGTGCAGCTGTGTGCCGCAAATCGGGATGAGTATATCACAACTAACCAAGCTTCGCGCTCATGTCCTCTCTGCAATTATGCCGATGTCTGTGCGAAATTGTTTGGGGCTTCTGCCTTTGACATGAAAGAGAAACTAGCAATGCATAATATATAAATAAAATTACATTCGGTTTTAATATTGCCATTTCCAGATTAGCAACAATAAAATTTAATAACACGATATAATCAAATTTGTTATGCAAAAGATGAACCAATGGTTGCGATACGACACCTCTGTGCGGCTCGAGACATAGACAATAAATACTTTCACAATAAATTACATATTTTTTAAAAAACAGCTGCGTTCAAAAAAAATTTATGAAATCAATTTCCTTGCGACAAACAATTACGCAATCTCGCATCAGAAAAGCTTAGAATTTAAATGTAATGAAGCATTTCCCACGTACGTATCTAACGATGGTTCTGTCAACCTAAGCGTAATAATGAAAGCTATCTAAGTAACCAATCTGACCACGTTTTTGCTCCTCTCTATTGAGGCATGCGTTCTTTCTGTGAAAGATGCAATTTTGTAATTTGTCATTCCCTTCGATGCGTTGAATATGAGCTAAAGCGCTGCCCAATAAACGCGGATAGTTTTCATTTATTATTATTCAAAGTGGATAGGCATCACTCACTCACGTTTTCTACAAAATGTTTATTAACACAATAATGAAAGGTTATGTAGCACTTCGCTTCATTCTATCATTTTATTTATCAACACTTTCAACTTTCAATGACACAATGTCCTTCTTCATCAGTGGTTTTTTTAGTAAAAAAAAGGCAAAAAGCTGGGCGCGCAACACTCTAGTGTCAGAACTTGAGACTCAAGAGAAGAAGCAGTAAGAAGAAAACTACAAGAATCCCAGACAACTAAGAGAAAGCAAAAAAGAGCTCAACAGACAACCCCACATCCCGTACTCACACTAGATCCCACTACTGCATACGTCTAAAATCAACTCATTTTTTCCAAAAAAAAAAAAGAAAAAAAATTTTTGTCCCAGTAATTAGAAACGCCTACCGACAGTTTACAAACGTCAAAACAATGATACTGACTATGCGTGTGTTCACTATTTAACAATAAAAGACCTGTCAGTGAGACGGCAATGAGTATACGAGATTCTGCGACTGCCGAGTAGTTTTGTTCCTTTCGGAGTCATGTGGTCATTAATCTGTAACTCATTATCGCCTACCTTGACAGGTCCTCAATTGTTAAATAGTAGATTGCCGTCTGTATAATTGTTTCATTGGTATTGTAAATCTCTAACCGCTTTCTATTGGACTAAAATTTCTTTTTGATAACTGCTTCATTTTAGCATGTGGTGCTTTTATATCTAAAAAAACCACCTCCCTCATTGCTGGACTCTAAACCCCCATGAGAACATCTTACCTCCACTACCTACTCCTTGCCCAAACCACCCGCCCTCACACCATCGAAACAAAAAAGCTTTGATGAAGCCCACACTCCTCCCCTAAACTTACCAACCATCCCTCACTCCTATATCCTTTATCCCAACCAACCACAATCATTCCCTCCCATAGTCTCACACCTAAACATACTCCACCAACTCCAACAACTTCTCTACCACCTACTCAAACCCCCACACCACGCATCCTAAACAACCACATCTACCACTCCTATCAACTTTCATACCTCCTCCCTCTCTCTTCCTCTCAACTTACCTTAAACTATACCTCACCTACCTACCTTACTACTCTACATCACCTACTCTAAGACTTGACTCCTAACCAACCTCCCCCCACCCTACAACCAGAAACCTACTACAATAAAAACCTCTACACTAAACCCATAAACTAACCTCTTAAACACTCAATCAACGTACCCCACCTTCCAATCCCAATTTCAAACCTCGCAAACAAAACCTCTCCACCTGACAAAGCAAAACCCTCCCCACTCAACCACTAACCACCTTCCTATTATACCTAACCCCAACCTGAAAACCAAAAAACATCCCCTAAATTATCAAAACTCCACAAACAACCAAACCTACCCTACACTATCCATACGCCTAAAACTAAACCCCCCTACCCACCTAAACCCTCATAACAAACAATTCACTCGTCCTACCCTACCCTACACCCTTACCAACACCACACACCTAAAAGCTACTAATCAATAATTCTCCAACTCCTCTAAACCCATCTCACCACACACCACTACACTGATCGGCATTGTCTTTACAACAATTGCCAATTTGGTAAATAAAATGATAGAATACTCACAACTGAAGCGAAATTCTCTGCACAGTCGCTTGTGGCTCAATCTGTTTTAGCGAATGAAGCGACATTGATAGCAAGATCATACGAGAAACATAAATAATTGCAGTTTTAAAAGAAACAGACTAAGCACGATGAAATTATCCTTCTGTGCCATATAGGCATTGAACAGAATTTCAAGAGATTTGCATGCATATATTTTTGGAAAAAAAAGAACGGACACAATAATAACAAAGTTGCAAAATCTTGAAACGCGTCCAATACCAAAAAAATCTCCAATATTCTTGAGGTGTCACAGCCAGTTCGCTTTCGACTTAAAGGCAAAGGTTTAAAGGGCATTCCCATTGTTGAATCCAATTCTAAAATTCCAAAGATAATACGAGTATCTATGGTTTGTGAAATACCTGGCAATTTTCGTACATTTTCTTTTGCTAGAAAAGAAACTATTTATTCAGAATGCCATGAAATTTATTAAAACATGATTGAGTTCAGAACAATCAAACCTTCGATACTATCAAAGTGCTGAAGTGCTGTTCACATGATTTCAGCATTTTATGTCTGCAGATACTTCTACAAAATCAGTAAAATTACCAAAATTAAATCAAAGGCATCAATTTATCTCATTTTTTCACTGAATCAAAAGCGACTGGCTGTGACACTCCAGAACTTTGGATCTTTGTATTCAAGCGTTTTCAAGATTCTAACAAAATCGCATGCTCTATTAAGTCCTTTGGTCGCGACGCGAATTTTAGGAAGAAAGTGTCAAGTAGCACCCGGACTAATAATTCAATATTGTATCATTTGCCTTTCCTTGATGAGTTTAAAGGTCGATGTAGTCAAATATCAATCTTTTTGTATGAATAGAGGCCACCGTTAGCGTTATAAAACCAGCCATCCAGGCAATGAATTTACTGCATGGAAAGTTAGCAAACATAGGCATGCCGAAAAAATCATACATGAGAAGAATTTTTTACAATCAATGAGTGAGAGAATACAAAGCTAAGGGCGTATCTTCTAACTTTTTCATATTATTCTCATTATATTATACATTAAATTAATTCTATTACATATTTTTAAATATATATTATATCTTTATTTATTAAGACTCATATTAATTATCAATCATTATATATCTATTGTACATTAATTGTAAAACAACAAATGTTTTGTGAATCTGATTCAAACAATTTACTTGAATTGTGACACCATTCAAAGTCGCAATTTTAAAAAAAAAAAATATGTATAGAATCACTATGACACTCTGTTAGTTATGGATTAAATTGATTAACAGTTCAAACATCTCAAGTTCTATTCAAAATTTTTCATATGGATCATTTTTAAACAATAATTCGACAAAATTTAATGTTCTCTTCAATTTTATCACCAGTTGAATGATGTCGTCGTGATAAAAATGACAAGCACTTTCCCCATGTGGCCTGAAGTCTGGTGGATTATTGCACATTTGTCTTTCATGCTAATTGAGACATATCAATAGGATTGGCTAAAGACATAGCTGTAGGCAATCATTATATTGGATTGTCGCATTTATTATTGTTGTGTGACGCAGAAAAGAACACAGCCGAAACTATTATAACAATCATTATTTAAGTTCTATTTGTTGTCAAAAAACTGATAATTGCACCGAAATCATGCTAATAGTAGGTGATAAAAGATACCTTGAATACCTCAAGCAAACTTGCATCATATGAATAACTTTTTTTTTGGGATTTGCTATTTACAAAAACTAGAGCAGCACTGATCAATTTTATTATGAATCATTCACCGCGGCGCGCGGTCGAGACAAAAGAAAGTAATTTGTATATTTATTTACACAACTTGTTAGATTTGTCCAATTGATGAACTTGATTGTTCTACAAAAATAATTCATAAATATTGCTTATAACACAGAAATGATGTCTCCTTTTTATCATTTGAAACATCCATTCTTCTTCAATTATCTGCTACGACTACATTTCAATTGATAGATTTTTCGGTGCGTTTTATACATATAAATAATAACAATAAATAAAAAAAAAAAAAAAAAAACAAATAAAAAAAAAACTCTTAACCTCACCTCCTCCTTCCTGCTACTATCACTCCCCTACCTCTCCGACCTCACACCCACTCTGGCACCTACTCACCACCAACTCCTATCCTCTCACCATAAATCCTCTTTCAACTCTTACACTCCCACACTCTCAGCTCCTCCTGGATACCTCCAACGCCTAAAAACTAAAAAAAAATTAAAAAACTAAAAAAATCCAAAAACTAATAAGAACCACAAAACGCCAACGCCAACATAGTCTACAACATCTCAAAACCAACCACCCTGTCTAACAGTCACATCCACGGACCTCTCAGAAAGTTCAGCTATCTCATAATACCTATCAAAATGACAAAAACCTTCAGGAAACCATCAGAATATATTGCAACACTCGACGCCCCACCCTAAACTAGAAAACACACCTACCCCACTACTACAGAACGACACTTAAGATCAATACGGTCTCACTATACTAGAAGAACCCACTACTCAACCTAACAAATCTATACAGACCTACCTCATCCACATGAATGCCAAAATAACTCCCGGATGGATAGAGGAGGAATACACACGTACCACCTAAACATTAAACGCCATTCGATGCGTAATACAAATCATACATTCTACAACAAAATAAAGACGGGGTAAAAAGAAATCACCTCCTACAAATTGCGCGAAAAAAAATAAAAAAGCTCATCAAACCAACGTGGCATACAAGATTTGCTCAGTACCAACACAAATCTACAGAGAAAGAACATGAAACTTTGGTTTAACATACATCTATGTCAATTTTCCTCCAGTCATCAAATTCTATATCTGATCAGCGGTACCCACACTATTTCTGTGCCGTAGGTATATCTGTTATTTAATTTCATTATGTCAAAAATTTTTTACTACGGAATTGTGGAAGATGTGGATTTCCTGGAAAATTCACCAACGAGATGGACAGAGGGACGCTTGATTCCAGCTACCTCATTCTTATGCGGATCAAAAGAACTAAAGAATATGGCTCTCGTGCGAGGAAACATACAGTCGCTTCTTGTCAGAATTGCCGGATGTATGAGTATCACTGATTTGGTGGGCAATTATAATATAATACTTTTAGATCTCGTTGTTAAATAAAGGTGTTTTGTTTTTTTTTATATCCCGAGATTGCGAATAATGACATTAAACCGTCAACACATACAACTTGATAACAGAGAACAGAATGAATCAAGTAGTATGTTGGCGGTATTTACTTTTGCGCTGTGAAGTCGCCATGACCAACTTGAGTCTGTGGACTTCCGCTCTCTTCAGTCCCACTGCCAAAGTCGGCAAGAATTCCGGTTGCCAAAAGTCTGCCCGACCCGCGCTTTTTCACTGGGAGACAAAACGAGTTGAAGGAGGATTCTTGCGTCGTGTTCCTAAGGCAAAATTGCAAGGGACAGAACAAAAATTGGACCATAATGTTCGTTGTCTGTACAAATCTGGTGAATAGAAAAGAAGTTCCGAAGCATTACACACGTCTTCCTTGTAAACAGGTCACACGCATTTTGCCATGTGAACTCGGGATCTTTCGGTCATATTGAAAAAGCAAGCACGAAGAAAAGAGAAAAAGAACACGTTGTACTGCCCTCAAGCAGTGGGCAGTAACTTATCGCATCCATCAACAAGTTCAAAGTAAAGATGCTGACTGCGTGCAATGACTTAAAGGAAGATGACCTAAGCTACCAATAAAGCGGCGACCAACGCGGACTTATCGCGATGGACAGAAGCTGGAATCCCTCCAAGGCATCTAAGTTTATCCGCTACGATGATGAACATACCTGCGGGAAGATGCCGCTGAGAAAGTCTCACTCAGTGGGTCTACATCTCCAAACGAACAGCCTTCTCTGAGCACCTTCGCAACAAGAGGCATTTAGCATACACGATTATCCACAGTTCCTTTGCAAAAACAATGAGAGTGTGTCTTACAAGCAGTCAAAATTGCGTGGCTCAGTACCTTTCGACATAAAAAACATTCCTGCCATCGATGTCGCAATCATTTCTACACGTAACTGAAACATTGATGCAACGGTGGGACACTATGATGTTGACGTGGAAGACATGGATGAGGGATGAACATATGCGACATTACCGCATATGTTAAATGTACCATTACACATGTAGGCCCTATACATGCACAAAGTAAGACATTTATTAATAGTCAGATTGAAAATGACAGCTGTCTGTTTTTTTACACAGTATTACGAGTCATGTATGCGTTTTATATTAAACCGAGAGTTTAATCAACTTATTTCCCGTTTTTTGTTCTTGTATTGCTCCTAACATTCTACACATGGCCAAGTAGTTTTGTGCCGTGGAGCCTATACTAACGACATTTAACATTAGACCTAGTAGTAGAGATGACTTGCATCGATGCTTGCAGTATCAAGAAATGAAATGAAACTTCTATAGTTTACTAATTGTGGAATCTATTTTGAATTTGTGTGAATCAATATTTTTAAATGCCGTCTTGTGAAAGGGAAATGTGCTCAGACGGGATTATTTCGATGAGTACCGTGTGGGCCCTCAAATGCAATATAATACAAATTTAACACGAGAATTGATTTACAATCCGAAGTTGCACAAATATGAAAATACAAAAATTCTATCTTGATCGCGGAAATACAATTTGCAGTATATACTTGCTGAAATGGTCTCTAAAAAGGAAGATACTAAATTTCAACATTCTTACTTCGTCGTTTCCAAATCTTTGCACGTAAAAGGGGATAAGCCACAAAAATACAGTTGCAAGTGTACATTTGGATTCCTGTACAAGTCAATCTGCTGAATCAATTGCTTCGATACTTTGTCATTATGTAATTGATGCGTATGTCATTATATTCTCACACTACCAGGAGATAAGCTTGCATACTTTTTGCACGGTGTTATGTCAAAAACTTTAAACTGCTCTCCTGCAAAATTAGGTAAGTGCTATCCTCTTTTACGCCCAAGCCCTTCAATTTATTAATTAATTGATTACTTTAATTCAATCTAAAGCAACGATAGGATTCATCAGAAACTCACTTTTTGAAATCTGATGCATCACTTACACAACGAAACTGCAGAAATGTAGAATGACAAAATAAGAAATCAATCAAGCCAATAATTTGCAATGCACAATAAGAATGAAAAAGCTTATCACTTGACTGATATAATCCGTCATCAGTGTTAGATATAATTCCCTAATTATGGATCCAAACTTCAGTTGCTCCTAGCGTTTCATTAGTGCAATTATCCAAGTTACATCATGTGAATCATTTCTACATTAATTTGATGTTTTGTAATCCATCTCTAGATCAATTCATATTTTAGAAATCTCATAATTAGACACAATTTTAATATGACAAACGTTTATATTATAAATAATACATCTCCATCTAAATCAGAGAAGTGATACAATTAGGGACAGCTTACGTTTGTAGAATGAAATTATCTGCAGCAAAAGTCAGGAATTAAATAATGATAAACGAATTACGACCAATTTAAGGTATGTTTTGATTTTATGGACAGGTTGATTCTTAGTCAAAGGTCTTCCTTTCCTATGGTCTTGCAAAATCGCGTTTTTTGTTGATCTGTTTCAGGAAAGGTTTCGAAATGAATTTATTTAAATAACTTAGCGTTCTCAGCAGCAGCATCTGAAAAACCAATGTCTCTGTTAAAATTCTAGCCGGAAAATCAATGATAAGCTTCTGTGCCAATTCAATGGAGATAGGTCTGCCTTCTAGCTTTCATCAAGCTGAGGGCGACTGAGTCTCCGGGCTGATATGAACATGTTAAAAGAACGCATGATCTCCTAGGCAGGAGGGGATCGGAGGCTACACTCTGAAAAACCTCCGGCTTCATCGCATTCAGTTGCATATAAGTTTGTTTGAACACTGAACAGTGGGATTGGGTTCTGCAAAGTAAGAACTCAAAAAAGAGTATCAAACGATTTATTGAAAGCAAAGCAGCGATTTACAACATGAACTTGGTGTTTTTGAAACTATAAATAGATTCACATAACAAATAGGTTCATATAAAACAGAAATGAGAAGTAGCCATTTACTTGCATTGGTGAAAATATTTTCTTCAACTTGATGTGACGTTGATAATCAGCTCTTCAGAAAATCAGTCGACGTATTAGCTCGTCCCTGGTCCCTGGTGATTTTGAACTTTACAAACCCATCCTATCTACAGCAAATATAACTTGCAAATACTAATAAAAATATAAACTAGAGTAGTAAAGCAAGTGACAAACACCAGATAGCGACAAGATGGCGTGCCGTTTCCCACCCTACATACCCCACTACCCCCACCCCCCTACCCGCCCCCCGCCTTCTCTTCCTCCTCCTCCCTGTCCTGGGGTGTTGTGCCGCCCGGTGGTGGGGCTTGGGTGCCGGCCTGGTGGACGTGGGTTGATGTGCCGGCCTGGTGGACGTGGTGTCCATCGTCTTCCTCGTCAACAAAATGGTCTCAACAAGTTTTTCCACCCGGTGGGGGGGGGGTAGGGTGGGAGGAAATCCAAAAGTGTCGAATTTTTTCGGGGATGCCCCGGGCCCTCAGTGCTACCATCGTCTTTCTCGTCAAAAGTTAGCGTCGACAAGTTTTTCCCACCCTACCCCACCCCCTCTACCCCTACCCCTACGCCTCCTACACCCTCCCGGGAGAGCTAGCTGCTATCTCGGCTTCTAGTGGACGGATTTTGTTCGTTCGGGTTGCATTCGAAAGAGGATGAAAAACTAACCTATGCCATTTTTTGGCGCGAGTCAATCCGATCAGCCGTTCAAAAGTTTTACGAGTCGGTTACAAGATTTTTAGGAAAGGTTTGAAATAAAATCCTAAGTGTCTAGAGTGATTGTGTACGGTAAAGAAAATGAAAAAATTTTTTCCAAAGTGTCGAATTTCGATTTGCGCCAGATGCTAACCATCGTCCCTTTCTCGTCAAAAGTTAGGTCGACAAGCATTTTCCCAACCCTCTACCCCTACCCCCAAACCCCCCCCGGGAGAGCTAGCTGCTATCTCGGCTTCTAGTGGACGGATTTTGTTCGTTCGGGGTTGCATTCGAAAATAGAGGATGAAAAACTAACCTTATGACATTTTTTGAGCGGCGCGAGTCAATCCGATCAGCCGTTCAAAAGTTAGAGCGGTTAAAAGATTTTAGGAAAGGTTGAAAAAATCCTAAGTGTCAGAGTGACTGTGTACGGTTAAAATGAAAATTTTTTTCCAAAGTGTCGAATTTCGATGCGCCAGTGCTACCATCGTCTTTCTCGTCAAAAGTTAGGTCGACAAGTTTTTCCCACCCGACCCCGACCCCGACCCCCCCCCGGGAGAGCTAGCTGCTATCTCGGCTTCTAGTGGACGGATTTTGTTCGTTCGGGTTGCATTCGAAAGAGGATGAAAAACTAACCTATGACATTTTTTTGCGCGAGTCAATCCGATCAGCCGTTCAAAAGTTAGAGCGGTTACAAGATTTTAGGAAAGGTTGAAAAAATCCTAAGTGTCAGAGTGACTGTGTACGGTAAATAAATGAAAAATTTATTTCAAACGTTGTCGAATTTCGATGCGCCAGTGCCTAACCATCGATCTTTCTGTCAAAAGTTAGGCTCGACATGTTTTTTCCCACCCTACCAGACCCACCTCCCCCTACCCCTACCCCCCCTCGGGTGGAGCTAGCTTTCGATTTTGGCGTCTAGTGGACGGATTTTTGTCGTGCGATAGCTCTTTGAAAGCTAAGAGTGAGACAAACTTCACTGAAGAATCGGCTTGTTTCATATCTGTCTCGTTTAGATGTGAGAGCATTTAGATTTTGGGACATTGGCGAAAAACGACAGTTAAAAATTTGGGAGTTTTTGGGCTCTGTAGCGCCAAAACCAAGCATCGGAGTGGGAAAACGGATTTCAGATTTGGCATCAGCTTGATGTTATTGTGGACCAATGAGGATCATATCCAATGAGAATCAATCATTTCTATATAAATAGCGAGCCTTCCACAGTGCGGATCATTCATCGTTGTATCACACGAGTGAGGGACGCAACATTTTCTCCTCTCTCTAAGTTCCCTATTTATTATCCAACTAAAATGGTAAGTCGCTACTTTCCTCCATCTCTCCTTTGAACGTAAACTTAATACAATCTTTTCATTTCTCGGCATTTACTCATCTGGCTACCCTTAGTAGGACAAAATGGCGGGGTAATCGTTACAAGGTTCGCTACGATCAGATCATCTATCAAACTGAGGCCAGTCGAAGAAACAACCAATGGTACATAATCCGTATCACCGATACAGGTAAATTTAAACATAGTCTTGCGTTTCATGACGGATCATAGGTAGTACTCCAAACGGGAATGCTTCCCTTCCACGGTTGTAGTTAATGCGCAATCAGTTTGGGGAATAATACTGATCCCCGTGAGTCCGTACATTCGCACAAACTTGATATTATGCGAGGAGTAAGTGGAATTAATATGGAATTCCTACTCTTAGTCAAGAGTGGAAGGCGGAGATGACAAGGAT
>CAJQUW010011489.1:0-14420 GCA_907163375.1 Prostheceraeus crozeri
TATATAAATCACCGATTGGAAAAGACAACCATCTTTTTTTTCACTATCACGATTCAGTCCTCAACAATTACAAGCTTCTGCGATGCACTGATGTCCACTGTACTTTTGTTTTGACGGAGAAAGTAGACATCAAGGCAGTGACAGCTATGCACGAGAAAAATAATTTGCTTGTAACTGTAACTTATATTTCGGGTCTAGTTATAGGCCACAAAGCCAGAGTATACGGAGTCCTATCAGTTTGATAGGACTCCGTACTCCAGCAAAAAAGATAGGACATACCTGATTCCGACTTCCGACTTCCCGAGCTGACAAACACTCCCACACTTACTCTCTCCCACCACTCAAGCGACTAGCGCACTCTTCCCACTCTCTCACATTCATGCTGACAAAAAAACGGATGAAAAAAAACACACCACACACACTAGAGAGAACACGTTCATATAAAAACAACATCTAACTCTCACTGACAACTCACCAAAAACAAGGACACTCCACAACCGACCACAGAAGTAGCCGCATTTACATTTTTGTGTGTTTTCATAGCGATTATAGTCTAAGTCCTCAACCATCGTCTTGTCACTAATCTTAGTTTTTTCTTCGGTTCACACTTTGCAAAAATCATCGATTCTTAAATCGCATGTTCCATTTTGATCTAATAATCTTTATACTCATTGTGTATTAGCACTTACAAGTTACAAAATGTAACAATAATATGATAAAATGAAGTTCAGTGCACTAACTTCAAATTTTAGCTGCGCTCAAAATCTAAATTGTTCGGTATCTATGTATTTCAAGTTCCGGATGAGCAAACTGTACAAATGTCGTGCGACAGTTTGTGCGAGAAGGCAATCATATGCGAACGCATTCTGCGAGTCAAACATTCGTGCAATGATCAAAAACTCACTTAAAAAGAAATGCGCAACACAATGCGTACCCATCGCATATCAACTACGTTCTACGCTACTTACGTTCTACGTAGAGACATTGTAATGCATTTGAGCACGTTGAGTGTCAATCTTTACATGTTTTGTATGGAAATAGATTAAGATACTTTATTTACAATATATAGATTTTTACAATTTTAGGTTTCCTGATCTTAACCATGTAGCCTATACTGGTGTGTTTAACTGTCAATATTAAAATATATTGTCCCAAATTATTTTAATGAAAAGAGAAACAAAGTCGAAGTATTAGATATTTCATTATAAAATAAAATTGTCTATTGAACATTATTTCTGATACAAGCTGGAACCGGGAAGCACCTTTGTACGCAGTAAGAGGTGGTGGATCCAGTTCACATTTCACATTTCGAACTAATTGAAGCTTAAAGAACGCTTTAAAATGAAGGGACATATAGAAAAACATCAATATCAATCGCAGATCGATCTAATAGCGTGGGAATTAAATCTAACACTTGGAATGAAGTCAAATTTCTAGTATTGAGAGCGACAGTTTTGAAGAAATGTTACAGGATATGACAGCATCTATCATCTCCAGGCACCATGGAAAGGGATGTTTTTAGCACACATGTGAAGCAATAATGGCAGCTGACGCGAGGTCAGTTTCTTTGTCACAATGCCTGTTGAAGTAGTGCAACAACAGAGAGTAGCGAGCGAAGGCGAGATTGCTTGTAAAATTATGAACGCGCGATGTCTTCAAATCCTTGTACACTAGTTTTTTGATTGTCACATTCGGTTTTGACTGCTGTTCTCTGCGTCTCTATGCCTCTTTGGCTGGTGTTCTGAGATCATTAATGATGCAAAACATGAAGTTAGACAAAATGTGAGATGCTTTGTGTTTAGCCATCTCGCTTCCACCTCCAATGAAGTTACAGTTTTGGGTTGAAAAAGTCACGCGTCCGCAGATGACGCTTCACACGCTGCGTAGATCATCTAGGATCTAGCGCGAGCCAATGCAGTAGGAATTCGGTCATCGCGCAACATCTAACACAAAATCGCGTGTAGCGAATGATGAGATGACATTCAGCTTAAACCACAAAAGAGTGCTGAGTGTAAGAGACATGGAGCGGACAGTGTAGTACATCTTACTGACATAAGAGGGCCTACACAATGTGAACTATCACGATGTGACGCAAGGCGAATCGATACAGACGCGCTTGTGAATGCGATATCGCTAGCTAAGCGGACTCGCGACTCGGTGCAAATTTCCGAAATTTAACGCACAGTTTTGACGCATATACCCGCCTAATTGTCATTGAGGTCCATTTAAACTAAAAACTTTAAGTCGCTTATTGATTCTTACGCTATAATGTTGTTAGATGTCCTGTCATCATTTTTGGCTACCACTTGCACAGAGCGAATGAAGTTCCCCATCAATTTTCAATTCAACGACTATTTTTTCTTGAATAAATAATACAGACGCAGTAATAATGTAGTATTAGGCTGCACTTATAGAGAACATAAATGCATAAATTCCGAGGACACGTTAGCAATTCCTTGCACAAGTGTTGTTTTTACAAGTAATTGACACAAGTATTTGCAGGATTTATTGCATAAACCTGAAGTCCAGGATGTCAGACTTTCCCTTTGTTCATGTTCGCGAATGGAAAGGAAAACAGCAAGACTATGGGAGTACTACAAGTACAGGAATATTAAGTCTTGAAAAAGAGTGTCAAAAGAATGTCAGCACATGGTGAAAACTTTGTATATAAAGCGATCATGCCCTTGTGTAAATTGTGTTTCAGACTTTCAAAATATAAAAGTTGTCAATACTTAAGAAGGAAAATCTTTGCAAACTTTCACTGTGTTTTATGTGATGAAGCACCATCATTTGTTTGTATGCGCACTTACAAATATAAAAAATCCAAAATAATGAAAAAATATAAAATTGAATGTTTTACTGGAATATGTCTATAACTTCTCGTTAAATTGTTCTTCTTTGAATATATGTTAGTTGTTAAAAGTAGATGGCGGATGAGAGCCGCTACAAAGGTTTTGTCTCACAATAAAGTCTATTCTATGTTATGATAATTTTTATCCGGTATTAACATGGGAAAAAAGTTATAACCTTAGCCCAACGGCGCAGCAGTCAGAGGGGCACGAGGGTACCGAGCCCCTCTAAAAGAGATCTGTGGCCCTTAGAGACCTCGGCACCATTTATCCTATTGTTTCTGCGTATTATCTCGTTACGTAGGATATGGAGGTGGGTTGTTTTATGTAGTTTTTCTCTTGTTTTGCAGCATGTAATTTGCTCATTGTTGAGAATCAAATGGTTATTTCCTTGCCAATGCATTAAGGGTAAGTAAGCAATAATACAAAAAAGTAAAAAGCCAAAATTCGGGGATTGTTTGCTTGATCGGATAGTATGAGCAGCGATGCTGATACTATGTAGGCGCGCACAAGATGCTGGACGTACGGATGGGCACGTCCGCCGTGGTAAACTCAAAGGTGTGGTCAAAGTCAAAACTGTGAACTAGGACCTAGCAAGAGGAAAAACGCCCCTGGTATCGTGGTTTCTTGTGGCCTCTCTGCCTTTGAAAATCTGAATATAATAATAATAGACGGAGAAAAAAATATAAGAATATGCCTTCCCCCCCCCCCCCCCCTCCCCCTCAATTTTCCCACGATGTAAGAACCTCCCATATATCGTCATTAATCGATCCAACGTTTACCCTTCCCCCCCACCCCCCCGGCCACCCCCCCGGCAACTAAATCTCCATGCGTAAAATTTTTTCAGGGGGGGGGAACAAGTCGCAAAATGATTTTGATTTTGGAATGCAATGAAATATTGAATTTCAATAGTCCGTTATTATTAATGTACTGGCTTAATTTTTGTATGAATTATAATGTTGCTCTCACAGTACGAAGATTTCGTTTTTAAGTGATCGGAATTATGTGAAAAAATCTTGTTTGTCAATCTTTCTCAAAGATCCGGTCATAGAGTAAGCAGATGTTAAGTAGGCAGAGTATAGACCGCAGGATTAGATTGCGTGGCCTGAACTAATATCAACATATAGTAAAAATTTTTGTATCAAAAGATCTAGTATTCTTTTGCCGCTTGTAGATCACAGTTCCTGTCGTCCAAAAAAAATAAATTGATCAATTTTTAATAAGCTAAATCACTGTTTGGAATTTATTCCTGTTTTTATGCTATGGTTAGCGACGTGCACACAATTTATAATGACTATACGAAACTCATTGTGGAATATGGTGGAACAGACCTGAATAGCCGCCATTTCATCCGAATATCAGGAGATATCTTCAGCAGTTCACATCCTCTCAATCGGTATCAACTCAATATTTTTACAGTTTTTTTGTCAGCCATTTGTCCTCCATATGTTGTTCGGGAAACGTCCAACCAAGCCATCCTCATCTTTTTTCTTCTAAAGAAACAAGTTTACGGTTCACGCGTCATGAATGTCATGAAAATGTGCTCTGCCCTGGAATGACAAATTTTGTAAAAAAAGTGGTCGCGGAATCTCTCATTTCAATCCACTAATTTCAAATTAAGTCGCACAATGCGACATACTAAAGACTCAAGGACTTTTTTCTGGACAAAATATTAGTTCCATAGCTACGAATAATGCAACAAAATTGTTGGCGTGATTTCAATCGTCATTTGAAGAAATTGCATTTTGCTACAACAGTCGAACACTACAAATTCCACTAAAGAGTTATCTGAGGGTAAAAGTAAATCTGAGAATAGCCAAATGGTCATTTCGAAAGAAAAATTGAAAATAGCCTTATCAAATTTGTATAAAATGATTCAAGGTTCAATACTTTTCATTGACCACCGTCAATGAAGACAGATGAAATTGACCACGGTCAAATAAATTACGCATCAGAATTTAACATCATTATGCCACAATTTGTCCAACAAATTATATGTATTTATTTTACATTTTTATATTGTCCGAAATAACTAATATATATAATATTAACATATCGAAATAAAACGTGACCTATTCACAGATTTCTTTTTTTTCTACATTATAATACACGGCTTAAGAGCATTATTTACACAATCAGAGAGACAAAAGGAAAACATAGCAAAAAGGAAAACTATGTATGTGAAAATTATTCTATTAGTTCAGTCATTTCAAATTTAAACTTGACTTATGTCGTGATTCTTATCGGAAACTAAACCAAAGAATCTAGACATTCACTCTAGTCTCATTTGCAAGCAAGTCGATAAATGGACATTTTGATACTGCTATCTAATTTGTTATGAAAAAATCCTTATTAGCCCTTATAGTATGGAAGATTGATTTTTCAGACCTTCGAGACAATTTAAAACCTGATATAATGTGAAACATCGAGTTTGGCTCTATTTCTCCACCTTGAAAGTTTTCTTCAATATCGTCAATTCTTAAAAAAACACAGCTTGAAAATCATCTTCTGACATTTGGTTGCTTGCAGTTTTGTTCATTTTTAAATATTATTTCATAATTTTAACACTTAACTAGCGCGCGTGCAACTGCGTTGTCAATTTTAGTGCAATGATGTCTTTGAAGTATGAAATCAATTAATTCGCATGATAAGAATCTTTCGGATTTGCAGATCAATCTTGATGCAACATGTATACAGTTAGATCTCAGCAGTAGAGCTTATTTTTCTCGCATATTGTCATCACTGAGACAATTCACTTATCTATCAGTTAATCAATTGCAATAGTGTCTGCGCTTGATTACTTTTTGATATTTACAATATCGATTAAAACGATTGATTTAGTTATGGTAATCAATATATTCTTATCTCTTTTCAGTTGTTTTCAATGAGAGGACAGAATCATACCTGACTTTTGGTGCATGCCTTGTATTGTGAGTCATGAAGTATGCGACAACATAAGTCCTTACTATGGACAGTCTGGAAATTCAGTTCATTGAGTCCGGTGTCTTCATCGCAACCAGAGAAAAATCACAAAAAGGCCTCTTCTACTGTTTTGTAAGGACATTTTTAACAATGTGCAATGTGGTAATGATTTTGACTTCCGTCCAGATAAAAAAACGCGGATGCAAATTTATTTGCAATCTGAGAATCTCTTAAATGATGGGCAAGCGCGTTAATATTCAGCATTGGTGTCAGGACCGTCGTTTGAGGCTTGAATTTTTGTATCAAAAGATCTAGTTTCTTGCGTAGATCACGTTCCTGCATCCAAAAAATAATTGATCAATTTTTAAGAAGCTAAATGTTTGGAATTTATTCCTGTTTTTATGCTAGGTAGCGACGTGAACACAATTTATAATGACTACTAGACTTAATGACCGATTTTACCTCAGTCTTAAAATGGGCATTCGCAATCTGTTCAAAAAACATCTCATTACTATTTAGTAATCATTTTAATAGTTCTAATCAAGTATGATGATGTAAAGTAAAATCAAATTATTGACTTGTCGATGTTCGTATAAATCAGATACAAGAAATTGCCTTCGAGCTACTTAGAGTAAGATATTTCATATGAAAAGAACTCAGAACAATACCTTTGCATCATTTAGGTTTGAAAGACAGAGTGTAAGGCGGAGGTTGCGCCTCTCAGAACACAGCAAATAACATTTTCATTTTATTTAGTTCTCCAATTAGCAACGTAAGAAGAAGGCCATAGGCCTTACAGTAGGGTAGAAAGAAATATTCTCCATCTAATAGTTGGTGAGGATATCTCAAGGAGCTTTCAAGAGTTTGAAGAAGTAGCAACAAACTAAGATAATTCTATAATTTCTTGGAATCCCCCGATAAGTGATACATGCTAAAATAATTATCTAGCTCTTGATCAGATCGAAAGACCTATCTTTCGTTTTGACAACATTAATGTTCATAGTAAATTATATAGGAAACAAGAAGGATAGCTCTAACCGAAGACAAAACGCATATAATTATTTCCTTTCAAGTCACATTTAGTTTGACAAACTTCATTTACCTTCTTATTTTAATGAGAATAATTGTCTGAGCTTTTATTCCAGAAAAAGCGAAACATCTAAAACCTATCCCTCCCAAAGTGTACCATAAACTTAATAACCCCAAATTTTAGAAATTCATCAATTATAAAAGATCTTAATAGCCTGACAATTCAGGAAGTTGTAGGCATTTGCAAGCGATTGCACTGGACTCGATGACCAATATTTTATTTATGAGCCTATGGCAATGTTTTTTAACAGGTAATTAAGATATAATAAATGGTCCATGTCTCAGGAGCTATATTTGCGTATGGCACTAAACACAGATTGTCTAGGTTCAATATCATGAATTCCATACAAAAATAATCAGCGATTCCCCATAATAGTCATATATCTCGTTGACCCATTCGCCTTCACTTAAAAGTTGATGACCTTCACTATTTGGAAAAACAAGGTCATGATGTTATAAAAGCACCCGCATCTTTCGTGTGTAAGAAGTTGTAGGAAAGATAATGTCACAACTATTGTTGATAAGAGATGCAAGATCTCCATAAAAACTTGATAGTCGTTTCCTTTCGATAAAGCATCCAACAACTTTAGTGTTTCATAGTAAAAAGTTCTATCTCAAAATCCCTGATGGACGAGCTTGGTTGTGACATAGATTCTTCCACTGCAGTAGCAATGCAACTATAAACCTGAGCTTATTTCTGAAAGGAATCCTTAATAAACACGTCAAAGATATGAAATCAAACTTTAATATAATGTTAGTGACAAGGAACCTTAACTACAAAACTATTCTGGATTCCAAAATTGCATAAAAATCCTTAAAAGTTTAGATCATTGCCGAGCCAGAAATTGAACAACAAAAAAGTTTATCGGTGATATCAACAACGGTCTGAAAGAGAGAAGAGGAAAAATTTTCCATAAATACAGTGAGTCTATCATGAAGTAATGCTGTTTCTTCTTATATTTGAGTGTAGCCACACCAATATTATTTGAGGAATCTTTCTAACGTTGAACGTCCACTACTAATTGCAAGTTTTTGACTGTCTCAACTCTCTTATACAAACTTAGAACAAGTAGCAATCAAGAATAATATTTTTTCCATCCTTGATCGCACATACAACTTCCACTAATCGTAGATAATTGTGTGTAGGATAGAGAAGGTCGTTTTTGCTTCCTCCAAAATCAAATATAAGTGTATTTTTTTTATTACGAGGACTCTTTTAAGAAGGCTATTGAATTTATAGTGTCGAAATTCTACATTTCTTTTCCGGTTATGTTTCTACAAATTCGAGGAGAACCAATGAGGTAGATTGCAGTCCTTTACTTGCCGACTTGATCGAATTGCTAATTGCGATTTGCATTTATTAAACCAATTGGTTAAAAATGAAAAAGTTTGGACTAGCTAAATTATTGTCAAAACACCGTTCGATATATATAGGCGATAAAAGCGTAATAAATATACAAGCAATTCATACCTAATTCCAAAGATTTACCCATGGAGCTTCTTGCAAGATAGACACGAAGACAATGATAAAGCCGTAGATACCTCGAACGTGAGACTCCAATCTCGAAGTGACGGTCTTTTACGAACCTCAAATATCATAATGTGGAACAATTTTGATTTCCCTGTTGTTCTGTTGACATTTCCAGACAATGCAATACCATATAAACAAGGGAATTAATTTATTTTCCGGCCAGGTTTAACGTTATTGTTGCCTCTGACGCATCTTGAAGATCTAATTAAACGAATAAATATTAACACTTTTTGTGATGAGCGTAGAGGATATTGTAAGTCCTAAAATAAGGCATGTACTGAGAAAATCCTAACCGGTCATAACGAATTTTCACTTTTCTATCAAAGTTTGATATTTCTCAGCCAGCAAGCTGACATGCCCATTGCGCATTTTAAACAATAAAATTAACACTGTTGTTTGTTTTCTTAGCATTTAATTTTTATTTAATTTTTTTTATTGGTTTATACCATTAACGCACAGTGATTTTCACACATATATTTTATTTTGTTTTGGTTGTATCCGTCCTTTTGCGGTTGTTCTTTTTTTTGTTTTACTATTACTAATCAGTAATTACTTATTATTACACAAATCATTACTGAATTGATATAGAATGCGCAGGCATATAATTCATGCGGGTCCCCCGCCGCGCCTGGGCTTGTGAGCGTTCAGGTAGAGGGGCCGAACCGCGACCAGGCGGTTAACCTGCTGACGACAGGCTTATTGATATAACTTTTTACAAAAAAAAAACGTTGTTATTTTTTATCGCTTACAGCCTTAGTGTGATGAAGGAAAAAAAAACTGTGTTCGTTTTACTGGTCTCCATAGGGTGACATGGTTATTACTAAGTGTCGTATTTATATATAAGTTCCTAAATACAATATCGAAGCCTGAAACTTTTGACCAAGAGATCAAATTTAAGCGGCCTTGTACGATCTCGTACACTTAAGTGGAGAATTCCAGCCGTAAAGCTCTAAGATATGACCCCCGAAGTCCGCCCGCACGCAATCAGATCCGTCAAAGTCATGTACTTTAAAGAGCCTTCAAGCATTCCAAGCTTTGATCGAGGATCACAAGTCAAAGAATCCATTAGGGGTAAGTCCATCCCCACTTTAAAGCGCTGATAGAAAAATACTATTTGAAGGTCCTCCACAACCGATCTCGTCAAGTTTGGCTCTAAATTATTCCTAGAAAGTCAAAAATTTGACCCGCCTTGAACGTTTAATGTCTGGCCGGTGGGAACGAACCACCAGGCCGTCTTAAGGACAACACATACAAGTCTGAGGATTCTTATTAACTATAAGTTTATTAAAAATTATGTAAACATTTAGACGTCGTTATGGAATTCCCAGCTTCACATTGACCAATTTGAGGTATCCTGGCATGTTGTCCGTATATAGAACTCACTGAAGTATAAATGATATTTTACTTTGTTTCAAATTTGTAATAGACCTACACATGTTGCCTCAACACTACAATTCTGCATTGAGAAGCCTGTACATTTCATGCGAACTCGAAGATTTTTGTTCATGCATGCATCTTGTATTCCTGTTTGTTGCAACTCGCTGCTCTTCAATTAGTAAAATTGATGTTTTTCTTAGGTTTGTTGACCGATAATAGCGTGCTGACTGACAATAATTTACAAGCTTTGTAAAGTGTGAAAAGGCTCGTATTTTACCAGCTTTGCCAGGAAAGTTGCAATAGGTTGGAAATTACTAGCTTTCACTAGTTAAATTACGAGCTCTGGATATAGTAAAAAAACATCGAGACATTTGCCTTAATATTAAATAGAAAGTGGTACGAAATCAAAACTAGCAATTTTTAACAGCGGGATTTTAAGGGAACTGCTGTATTTAAAATTTCTACAAATTTTTAACTGACTTTGGAAAGTTTGGGCCCTGCAGAAGAAATCGTTTCGATGGAATATTCTGGAAATTGAAATCTTTTATATTGAGAAACACTACTTATATCGAACATATGGGCAGTTGAATAGCCAAAGGCCGTTATTGTTGCAACTTCAGAAGTGCAAATAATGACCACTGTCAACTATTGCTTTTACTGACTTTGCTGGAACTTAGTTAGTGGAATCACCCTATTTCACATAACTCCATTTTGTATTAATCACTTTTATTGATCAATCACCCACAGATGGAATGAACATAAATTGAATTGATTTCAGACTTTTTTTATTGAGTTGCTGATTCAACAATTTTTCATTTGATGCCAGATAATTTGAGCCGCTAATAGGATTTATAACAAGATGATTTCAAACATAGGCAACATCAAATTCCAGAAAAAAGTAACAATAACGAAGCTTGCTAACCAGAATACAAATATGAGTTTAGGGAAAATTTATGTGAAATGAATAAAAAGTTACATTGAAATCAAATCGAAGCTTCAAAAATTACCGATAGGATAATTATTACCCATGGAGCTTCGGTAATAATAACCGGTAGTTAACAGTATGCCGGTAGGCCTATGACATTACCTGCATAATATATTATTGCCGGCCTTATTGCAAAACCTGTCATGATGCAACAAAATGTTTCGGTCACAATTTTTTTCCTATCTTCATCATAGCCATGCAGCCTCTGTTATTGCAACGTCTCTCATTACAAAACCTGTCTTATTTCAATGAATTTTCGCGGTCCCTTCAAAGACATTACTTTTCATATTGCCAAAACACTCAATCTACGATAAGCGTTGAGATAAAATAACAATAGCGAGCTTAATATGCTGCTATGATGACTGAAGTGTAGAATGATATTATATCGCAGCTGTCAACACCAGCTTCTCGCAAGATTCGTTTCCACAGGGTACCTGCCGTAGCACTGTACCATTCATGTTGCTATTCATGTGATTAAGTATTTTATCAACAATGGTTGTAAATGGCATTACAGTCGAACCTGTCTTATTACCAATTCAAGGGACCGGCACAAAAATGTGCAATAACACAGGTTTTGCAGTAATAGAGGTTAAAACCAATACATCTATTTATTACGATTTTTTAATTATTACATCCATGCGTTATATCAAAGGAAAACTTTATGGACAATTAATTGCTTAGAAAAGAAATCAGTAATGAAAATCTCTGTGAAAATCTGCAATTTCTGTCACGTATGACAGCTGCCTCAAGTTCAAAAGTAGATTGTGGTACATGCAGACCTACACTGCTTGCAGTAAATGCATATGATGTTAGTGGATATAACTGTGTAGGCCTATAGAACTCATGCATTGATGCTTACAATGTAGGCCTACAAAGCATTGTCGGTGCACTATGCACATTACCGGTACTTGATGGTCTTATTGATCCTGTGTAATCATTAACTTTTCAATGATGTCATTAATGAGGCCATCAAGTCTAAAAGTTTACAAGTGCATGTAGAAGAGCTTACTCAGACAAAGAAGTACTGTGACATAGAATAGGCTTACCTTCAATATGCGTGTTGATAAGAATACCTATCTCAAGCAGTTTGATGTCGAGCTGTAATAAATTACCGAAGTACAATAATTACAATCGACTACTAATAATAACTTCCCCAAAACATGCAGCATTACACAAAGTAAGGAGAAAGAAAGCTAGCATGCGATCCGTATAAAATCTACACGTTTATGTGCAGGCTGCTTATAATCATGCTTCGGAAACATAGCCTATGTGAAAAGCAGGGCTGTGAAGCCGATGCGTTATCTCATCGGCTCCGGCTCCACGACACTGATGTGAAAGGCTCCGGCTCGGCTCCGGCTTCAAATTCAGGTTCTGTCTATATGCTGGTTATCCTGGATCCGTTGAACGGGTTTTTTGGATAACGGTGTGGCCTTTAGAGGCTTGCTACAATCATCAAATTAGTTTTCATTAACAAGCAACGACTTAAGTTAATAATAAAAATGATAATAGCCTAATATAATGACAAATAACATACTTGTCATATATTTTTGCATGAATTGACTATCTCTGAAAGATAAAATAAAGTTATAGCCAGGATTGGTTAAATTAGATAAAGATCTTCCGCACTGGCTAAATATAAATTGGCCTAGCCTGCAACCAGTCTACTACGAGGCTACATTAAATAAGACCACATGAGTGATGATGATATACCTAATTAGCCGTCACAGGGGCCGAATAGTAGTATAAGCTTTTTAACAAAGCTTGAATATGAAACTGGATAGCGCATGCCTCTAAATAGCTTATAGGGCCTGTATCTACTCGAACATGGAAAGGGTATCGGCTATATAGCCAAATATACCGTATCAATAAAGATATCAATTGCTTTATTTAATATTAAAGTGTATATAGGCTAGCTTAGGTTGTTATTGTTATTTTTTATTGCCTTTATTCAATAATCTGTTGGTCCATGAATAATATGATCGGTGGGTAGCCCATGACTCATCATCTGTAGAAATTGTAATTTAGATAGCCTCATTGCAGTGTAGGCTAGAAATGTACAATTGAAAATTATACTTAAAAAATTAAAGTTATCTAATTTAGGACAAGTTTTGTAATTCTATGCAGCATGCTTAATAAGTTAAGGCTTAACTTACATAATGTTAATTTCGTATTTTTCATTATGGCGCAAAGTTGCACTAAATGATTCATGTATATTATTATATTCAATTTATGTACGACATATTACCACTATTCCTCAGATGATGGTCAGGCTGATGAAACTGAACTCGGAGTATCACACAGTATGTTGCAGGGTGCTATGCATAATAAAAATTTGACTGCGAGCACCGAGCAGAAATCCCATCTACTTTGCTAGCTCTCGAATGCGCGTGCGGTTTAATGTCACAGACAATAGAAAAGGGAGGTCAAAAGGCGCCTTTATTGAGAGCGTCTCAGTCTTTTTTTATTGTTTACATATAAGTCAACATGATATCAGCATAAAGTGTTGACAGACGGAAAAAATAATAATGAAAATTCTTGAAATCCACAGGTCTATATGACATTTGGGGAAATATTATTACACGACACGGCTCTTGTGCAGTCCTCCCCCCCCCATTTTTTCTCTGGTCAAAAGATGCAGCACCATTGGATGTCCGTTTCCGCATCACCGGTTTGAGTGAAGCATTCCGTGCTGTTGTAAAAATCTACGTGGGATGTTGCGATGTCATGGTCGCAAACTTCGTCAGCAAGTCAACATTGTAATTTGCCTTCGGGTTTTTCGCATTGAAATATACCCTTTGAATTTTGAAGTCAAAGGAAATTCATTGTGAATGAGATACCTTTAAAATAATAGGGCGCTACTAGAAGTGGCTGGGTCGCTTATTTCTATAGCCATGTGAGGACTTGTAGTCAGGTCATTCGTGTGAGCGTGAAGAGTTATCCCTCCAATCAAAATTGATCAAATTGAATAATCGATTGTTTTGAAAAATGTAGGTGGGGGGACTATGCACAAGAGCCTACAATACAATCTAAGGAAATTGGCATTGTCACAGATGCCAGTAGCTTCTGCCAGTAGCCATACCGATAGATGATAGCCTACATAGTAACCGTGTTAGATTTAAGACATTGCGCAAGAAATGTAGCTATATTATCTTTGCTGACTGAACTGGAAATGTGTACATAAATAACTGGCGACTTGTCTCTAGGAATCTACAATCATCTAGTTAGCATGCATATAACAAGTCTTCAATGGATTTTGGAGAATACGTTGTCAATATGGAAATTAGTCTTACGAAACATATGCAATAAAAAAATATCACACATGTGTGTAAATATATAATAAATATAATACAAAAGAAGGCGGCAACTGCAAAGAAAGATATCGTGGAGGACAGATCATTGGTATACTTAAAAGTTAAAAGACATATTTTTAGATTTCAAATGATTTAATTTTTTTATGATGCCAATTAATAACTTTCAAAATTCTAGATTTATATCAAAGCTCAAACTATCGGAGCCGGAGCCTTTGTGATAAATCGGCTCCGACCAAAACCATCGGCTCCTTAAGGCTCCGGCTCCACAGCCCTGGTGAAGAGAAGGTCTACATAATTTATGAATTTCATTTCATACATTATCTGACAAGATTGGATGTCAACAATTACATGTATAC
>CAJQUW010011490.1:0-178404 GCA_907163375.1 Prostheceraeus crozeri
TTGTTTTCCTTATAAATCCTTGTTTTGGAAAAAAGGAGAGCAAGTTAATGATACAACATAAAACTTTATTTCAAAACTGTTTCAACATATTTAGTAAGAATTACATCATTTTTATCACAGTTTTTTGAAAATAGTTCTAAAGCACTTTTACAGTTATTTTTCAATGGTCTCTCGTTGACAAAATAGAGTACATAGCCACCACACATTAGAGATGTATTACTTTGAAGTGGGAACGATGTCACTTTCCTAACAGTCCAGGAAAACCTGTTCATCCATAATGCGATATCATGTAAACGAGGTTGATTAAGAGAGTCAAAATATTCGGCAACTTTATAACGATTGATGTATACAGCAATCCAATGTTTTCCGGGAAGATTGTTAGTAATGGGCAAAAGACCGTTCAATGACACCATAAAATTCAAAAAAATAGTATCTTTAAAAACGACATAAATTCATGAATTTAGGCCCTTTTTCAGGTTTTTAAGACCTAAATACATGAATTTAGACCGTTCCAGGCCACCATAAAATTCAAAAAAATAGTATCTTTAAAAACGACATAAATTCATGAATTTGAACCCTTTTTCAGGTTTTTAAGACCTAAATACATGAATTTAGTCCATTCAAAAAGTACCATTTTTTCAAAAATGGTACTTTTTAAAAACGACATAAATTCATGAATTTGAACCCTTTTTCAGGTTATGAAGACCTAAATTCACAAATTTGGGCGTTTTTAAAAATACCCAATTTTCAAATTTTTCAAAATCTCAAATTTGAGAATTACAATTTTCACAGCTTAAATCATGACCGTTCCAGGACACCGAAAAAATCATAAAAGTTAGGAATCTCAAATTTGAGAATTACAATTTTCTTGCTTAAATCATGACCGTTCCAGGACACCGAAAATCATAAAAGTTGAGAATTTCAAATTCATGAATTTTATCCATCTTTCAGGTTTTTAAAATATATCATGTGACTAATAATATTTCTTTAAAAATGGAAGAAACAAAAGTGGATGAAACAAAAGTGGAAGGAACTTCAGAAATGGAAGGAACCTCAAGAATATATCCTTCGTTATCATATGAACGTAGTTCTACTTTAATGGACATTGAAAAGATTAACATTGAAAAAATGAATAAAGAAAAACACAAAGATAGAGTTAGGTATATGAAAGATAAGGAATCTCAATTATTATTAAGATTAGAGCATTATAAAAAATTAAGAAAGAGATGGACTAAAGTTAAGAATGTAACACAAGGAATTGGCATATTCTTAACAATAAGTTTAGGTGCTTTAACAATTGTTATATCTTCAGGTGTTTTAGTAATTCCAGTAGTTGCTACAGCTTTAACAGGTACGGGTGTTTTTGCAACTTCACTTGTTACCATGTTAGATAAATCTTTAATAACTAAGAAACGAAAATCATTAAAAACTAAGCATTTACATATTAAAGAAGTTAATGACAAATTACACTACTACTTTCAAAGAGTATGTGATGATAATGTTATTACGTTAGATGAGATTGAAAAATTTGATCAAATAGCTAATGAAGTAAATCAAATATCATTTCAATCACAGACAGAAAAAGTTGATGATAAAAATAAAAAGGATGGCAAAATTTCTAGTGATGCTAAAATTTCTAATGAAGAAAATGACAAATTTTTTTTAGAAGAGCTAAAAACTTTAAGCGAAAATTTAAGCAAAACTTTATTGAACAAAACTTTATTAAACAAAACTTAAAACGAGAAAACTTTAAACGAAAAGATGTCAAACAACAAAGCAATAAAAAAATAATTTGTTCAGTAAAATGTTTTTGTTGTATTCCAATGTTACCACAAAATTCAAATATTATATTTTAAAAATGGATAAAATTAGAGCTGATAATTTTAAAAGAATAAAACAATTAGAAGAGTTAATAAAACAAAGAAATATTATGAAAGAAAATCATCTTCAACATAGAATGATAAAAGCTGGTATTCAATCTGATATGTTTGAAAAAATGCAGCAAACCGAGCAAGTAAAAACTGATTTTGAAAAAACTATGAAACCATTTAAAACTCTTGAAAAAGAAAGTACAAATAATGATAAACAAATTGATATAACAGATCCAGAGCACAAAACTATATTAGATGACTATGGATTACTAGAATCAAACATTAATAAGAAATTACCAAAATCTATGCAATTTGAACATTCTATTTCATTTATAGATGGAAAAACAATACCTAGATTTTATCTCGGACAAAAAGAAATATTTCCACAACCTTTTCGAGGTATAATTTTTTCACCAGATAAATCTCCTTTTAATTTAGATAGAAATTTTGTTAATCTTTTAAGAGGAGCAGATTTAAATAATTATGCTGTAGAAGATCTCATAAAATATAAAGCTATGTTAGACAGAGTTGGTGCAGTAAAATCTCTTAGACGTTATAAACAATTAGAAAATTTATTATCAACGGGAGTTAAAGTAGGGAAAGTTTTATCTGAAAAACAGAAAACTGAAACAACTGTATTTTTACCAGATCATCGACAAGAATTACGAAATAGATTAAATATTTTAATATCTGCAATAAAAGAAGGACATAATTCTAGTTTCAATGAAATTCATGCTATATTGAAAAGAATGTTAGAAAAGAAGATTCTAAATGAAGAGGATTATAAAAGTATAACCGGACATCTCTGATGTCCTCCAGGGCTTCGCCCGTAGCTGAAATATGTTGTTGTTTTTAATTTTTTATAAAAAAATATTTCATAAAAAAATATTTATTTAATTTTTTTAGTTTAAAAATGTGTTCAGCAGATTTAGACAAAATTAATAATCATTTAGAAAATTTGACAGAGATTTTGGGTTCATCAAAATTTAGTACGACGTTAAAAATTATAACAACTACTTCATCACACACTTGTAATTTAGAACCCATTCTACATTTGGAACAAAATAAAAATTATCAAATTGCATTGACTAGTTTCTCTACATTTAACACTATTCAAAACGTTATCAAAGATGTGAATGATCAATTTAGATATTCTACTGATAAAGGCAAAACATGGGAAATACTAACTTTTCTTCCTGGTTCTTACGAAGTTGAAACAATATCAAATGAAATTAAGAGACATTTAGGTATATAATTTAAAGATAAGAAACAATTACATTTTGCAGTTGAACCGGCAGTTAATAAATTTTCTCTTACTTTAGACGAAAATCATCAAGTTGATTTTAATCATGATAGATCATTGTCAAAGCTATTAGGATTTAATAAACAAACCTATAGTCAAGGTTATCATTTAGGTGAGAAGATTCCAAAAATAACTGAAATAAATTCAATTGTTGTACATTGTGACATTATTGAAGGAGGATATATAAATGGTAAATTATCAAATTTAATATTCAGTTTTCCAGCTTTTACTGTACCCATTGGTTATAGATTAAATGTAATTCCACAAACATTAATATATTTTCCTATTACAAGAAAAACTATTAACAACATTGGTATTAGAATCACTGATGAAAAAGGACAAGAAATAAATTTTGGAGGTGAAGAGATTATGATAGATCTTTTGGTTCGGGAGGTATAAACTCCCACGCGAAGCTAGAGAAGTTTAATTTTCTTCTTCTTTAGAAACAAAAAATAAAAAAAATAAAAATAAATTTTTTTATTAAAAAATGAGTGAACTACCTCCATTAAATAAAAAAAAACTTAAATTTAATCATCATCCAAATTTATCTAATAAAGTTTTGTCAGTTATTTGTGGAAGATCAGGATGTGGAAAAACATATCTATTATTTAAAATTTTAACGACTCCAAATTTTTTGGATTATAACAATCTTATAATTTATATAACAACGGCAGAACAACCCGTCTATCAATTTTTAAAATATGGATTTGAAAATAATCTTAAAAAAACAGCAATTGCTTCATTATTCAAAGAATATGAAAAATCTGAAGATGAAGAAGAAATAAGTTCGTGGTGTGAAGAAGCAGCAAAAAATAATCAGTTAGTAGAATCTAATAAAAATAACCATATAAAGATACAATTAATAGATGATAGTGGTAATATGCAAGATCCTAGTAAACTAGATAAAACAATGAAACATTGTGTAATTTTTGATGATTGTGTTAATGATAGAAATCAGTCAGTTCAGAGAAATTATTTCACAAGAGGTAGACATAATAACTGTAGTGTATTTTATTTAACACAAAGTATGTATTCATTAGACGGAAGTGTTATTAGAAAGAATGCAAATATATTTATACTATTTGAAATAAATGCAAGAAACTTAAGTGATTTGTTAAGAGATTTATGCGTAAGAAATAAAGATGAATTTAAACAATCGTGTAATAATGCTTGGTCAAAAGATTATGGCTTCATTACAATTAATATTGATAAAAAAATTCATGAAAGAGTTATAGAAAATATTTTCGCGGAGTGATAAAAATATACAAATATAGTGTTATAATATTTTTTTATTTTATGTATATATGAAATTTGTCTATCTTAGAAATTAGAAAATTAAAAAGGTTCAGTAGTTATTCCATCAGGTAAAATTTTTCTTTTATCATCAAATGGATCTAATGCTAATTTATGTTCTTCTTTTAAATACATGTTATGTTTTTTTGAATTAAGTCTATAATTACATGCTGTTTTTATTTCATTATTAAATAATGCATTTTTATAATCTTGAAATGTTATTTGATTAGCCACTGATGCCTTTGAAATTCCTTTTAATGTTTTATGTGTTTTAATATTATTAGTTGTATCATAACAGTAACATTTAGATTTTAAAAATATAGCTTCTGTTATGAAATCTTCATTTCCTTCTAATTCATCTTTTACTTTACATAAATCAGAAGCATGAATGATATCTTTTATTTTATTAATTTCTTCATCAAGTGTAGAATTATACGGTATTGTTAATTCTAAGAAAACAGAATCGGTATCTGTAAAGTGTAATTTATAGTTTTTGCCATAAGCAGGTGCTAAATAATCATATATAAATCTATACATAAATAGTTTAGCTAATTCTAATATAGTGAAACCAATGAAATTAAACTTATCATGTTTTACGCTGATTTGACGTAAATGTACAGCACATAGTTCATCACTAAATCTAGTAGTTCTTTTATATGTAGGTTTCCTTGTTAAATTTTGAAACCTATCTTTATCATAAACTATTTCAATATTTTGTCTATTACGCACATTTTCTAAAGTCTTACCATAAAATGCATTATTCATTAATTTGAAGAACACGTTTCCAAAATCATCTTTATTTCTTTTAGCTATTTTGCGTTTTTCAATATTGAACTCTATATAATTTTTTAACCACCTAGATTTTTGATAAAATAGTTTTCGATGTATTTTGGTGAGAATCATTCCATGATCTAAATACCAATCTAGCATTCTTCCTTCAACAACATACTTTCCTTTATTGCTTTGTGTTAACATAAGTTTTTTTGTTGGTTTGTATTTTTTAGGAATTAAAGATTTTTGATAATCTGAAAAATCTTCTATATTAGGAATTTTGTTTTCGGGACAGAAAGGAAAATATTTTGTTTTTTCTTTTATTTCATCAGGGTATACTAAATCAACTTCATATATATAACCATGATTATAATTTCCATCATATGTTTTTTGATAATCTAGAATATTACACCATGACATTTCACCTGTTGGTAATTCTTGTATCATGCAAGAAGAATATAAGCTATTAAAATCATAATATAACAAATAGTTTTCTCTCATGAATTCATCAATTGCTTTTTCACGTTCTACTCCTTCTCGTTTCGTTCGAAAAATTTCTAATATTTTTTCTTTTTCTTCTGGAGATAAAGGTTTCATTATTCCATATTCTTGTGGATTTACTTTCTTATTATAACATTTAACATATCTATTACCTAAAACTGATGAAACTCCACCTCTAATTCCAGATTCAAAAAATAATAATTTATCATATGTATTTTCTTTATAATGTTTAAGTTTAACATTTGTATGTTTTAATCCTGCTAACCATGTTAAACCTGGTGTAGAATAACAATAACATGGATCTATTCCGTAATATTCTAAACACATATCACGAAAGTTTTCAAAAAGATCAGCTAGTATTAATACATCTATCTGTAGATATTTCATTGTATAATCATACATTGTTTTACAATTTAACTCTCTCCAATTCTTTTCAGCTTCTGCATAGTCTTCGTCAGATAATTGTGATTGTTTTAATGTTGATTTAAATTTATTTATTGGAGGAAGTTGTTCTTCTTCCATAATTTTATTCACAGAATTAAAATCAGTCTTCGACTGTGAACCACAGGTTTTATCTCCAGTTATATCAGTCTTCGACTGTGAGCCACAGGTTAAATATTCATACGGAAATATGCCTTTTAAAGGTTTTAAATTATATTTATTTAATATTTTACATTGTTCAGATTTCAAAGTTTTTCCCATAACATCTAATGAATAAGGAGTAAAAACTCTAAATGCATCTAAAATTCTAATACAACCTAATTGCATTGAAAAATATTCTTCCTCTGTTTTACATAGTACATTTATTTGTTGTTGTTGTAATTTTTCAGATGAAAATAAATCTTTCATTACTAGATGGAAATCATATTTAGAACCATTATAGAAATATAAAGGAACAAAGTTATATTTAAATTTATTAGCATTAAGATTACAAGAATTATGTGCTGCACCTCTATATAATCCATTTAGATGATCATGATCTTTTACCTTATCAAGATATCTACCGTTGCCATTTTTATAATTTTTTGTAAATTCTCTTCCACAGTAATAACATTTTGTTTCATTAATAAAATTTAATTTTTCTTTTTCTGTTAATGGCATCATTGGAATATTTGTTTCAAGCAATTGTGAAAAATAATTTTGCAATTCTTCTACTTTCTTTGTAAACATTTCTGAACTATCTTCACCATAGTATTGATAATATTCTGATTTAAATAATTCAGGATAATTTGAATGAATGTACATTCCCCAACATAATGGTTTTTGTTCAAATAAATATTTTTCTTTGCTTTGTTCAGCTGCACTTTTTTCATAATTAAAAACCGAAGGTTCTAGGGCTTGGCCCGTACAATTATCACAATCGGGTGAAGCCCTGGAACTTTCCTTTCGATTTTGTGTCATATTAACATTATATGCTTCAAAATCACAATAAATAGTAAAGGGTACTTTATTTTTAAAATACCATTTATTATATTCTAAATAATCATCTTTTGGAAATGTGTTTCTGACTGCTTCATTTTGTTGACAATTCTCCAAATGTCTATTAATTTCTTCTTTAGTTCTAAAACTTGTCATACATTGAAGACAAGGAAAATTTGTATTATCTGAAGTTTTTGTGAATATAGAAACATCTTTACACAATATAAAATGACCCTGATAATATAATATATTCGCTTGTGCTGGCTGTTTTGTCTGTTCTAGTTTTTCAAATTTATCTTGATATATTTCATGTGTTTCATCAATTTCTTTTGCAAGATTAAATGTATTTCGATGAAAATTTTGATTTAATATTTGTAGCTGATAACTATATTCTTTATCATATTGTTCTTTATATTGTTGTAGACATTTTTTTAAAGATTCATTTATTTTTTGATTGGTTTCATTTTCTTCATTATTTAATTCTTTATTGTCTTCATTTAATTTTTGAATCGTTTCTATCTTATTTTCATATTTATGGTCATATTCTTGTACTAATATTTTTGTTTGTTGTTGATAATCTGTTTTACATTTTTGTAAACTTTCATTTAAATTTTGTAATTTTTGTTGATATTCTAAAGATAAAGATGAATAATCGGAATCATAATCATAATTATAATTACGTCCTTTATAATTATTATGATTAATCATTATTGGTGATAGTGTTTTAACAAGTTCAAAATTTTCAGTACATATTATATTTCCTTGGTAAAAAATATTATGATGCATGTAATTTCCCCTATCATTATATACCATTTCTGATTGACATAAATTTTTATTATTCAAATAAAATTTTTTTGAATCTGAGTAAAGTGGAGTAATTTTACCAATAGAAACATAATTCACATTTAATTCAAAAACATTTACTTCTATTAAATTTTTATTCTTTTTATGAAACTTTTTTAACCTATTATAATCATATGGAAATTCATCTAAGCCATCAGAAAGATCAAATTCATTTATGTATTCTTCTTTATTGTAATGACTTAGTCTTTCTTTGTGATATTTTGCAGGATGTAAATGTGCTATAATACTCCACAGAAAACAATAATCATCTTCATTTTTTATGTTGATTATTTGTGGTGAACTGAAAGGTAAAGGAACATAACTACCACCAGTATTATTTTTATATTTATCAATTACTATTTTCTTAGATAGTATTTTAACAAATCTCCAACCAGATTCACGTAACTGGGCTTCAATTATACAATTTTCTAATTTAAGTATCATCGATTCAAATATGGGTTGTATATCATTTACATTATGAATTTCTTGTGAATTTGTAAAATGTCCTTGTATTATTTCTTCAGGAATTCCATCAGGTCCATTTTTTGTATAAAGTACTTCTACATTCATATAACATTTGAAAGATTTCTTAAATATATTATAAAAGTTGGTTAGAATATCAGAAAAAGTTTTATCGGTTTCATTATATTCAACGGGCGAAGCCCTGGAACCTTCGGTTCGAAAAGACTGATTAAATAAATATTTTATATTTGCTAAGGCTTCATCGGTTTCGTTCAGCTTCATCAAATTCATCAGTATCGCTAAATAAATATCTTCCATCTGGTACGGGCGAAGCCCTAGAACCTTCGGTTTGTATGGTCTCATCTTCACTATTAAAAACTTTTTTATATTCCGAATGTGAATAATCATCAAACATTTTTTTAACTTTTATATCAGTAGGCAGTGTTTCTAGATAGTTTTTATAACTATTTAATTTTAATATATTTCCTTCATCAACTCGTTCTACATTTTGTAAATGCAATTTACTATTTAAATGAGATTGATAACTTCTTTTTGTTTGCAACTTTTTTTTACATAAGACACAATAAAACTTGGTATTTTCCATTTTTTTTATTTTTTAGAGAAAATTTAAGAAAAATTTGTGTTTTAATTTTAGATATAAACATTCTAATATCTAGGACTTGAGTGTTATTTTATATTATTATATATTTCACGTTCTTTAGTTATTTTTTTCTTTATCACATTAAGTTTTATCATATTAAGTTTTATCATATTAAGTTTCATCATATAATGTTTTATCATATTAAGTTTTATCATATTAAGTTTCATCATATAATGTTTTATCAAAAGATAATTTAAATTTTTTTTCACTAACTATTGATTCTTCATCATCATCATCAATTGATTCTTCATCATCATCATCAATTGATTCTTCATCATCATAAATTGTTTCTTCATCATCATAAATTACACTTTTTGGTATAGGATGCCCTTCCATGATAGGATACCATTCTCTTATTGGAATATCTAACTCTAAATTACATTTTTTATCTGATAATAATATAATAGAGAAAAATATTGGTCTTTGATCTCTTTTGGAAAATTTAATAACACCACCATAATCTGAATCACTTTTAGTTTTTATTAAAGATGATAAAATTTTAAATTGATTAGATGTAAATCCTAATTTAAATTTTGTAGACCCGACACATAGTTGTCTAACAGTATCTTCAACTATACCATCATTATTATTTTCAATTGTAAGAAAATGAAATTTAGATAAATTTTTATAATTACTAATATTTTTATAATCTTTTTTACCATTTACACCTTTTTCAGATGTTACAGAATCATCATTATTATCATAAGATTCTTTAAGATCGGGCAAAGCCCTAGAACCTTCGGTTCGTTTATTATGATTATGGTCATTGTTAATAGTATAAGGTGTTGTCCACATATAAATTTTTTCTTGTTGAGCTAAGCCATTTATGTAAGATTTTAACAAATTAATATTTAAGTTTGAATATAATCCTATATACGTATCATCATCATATCTTTGCGGCATTTCTAATGTTTCTTGTTTATAAATTGTGTCTCTATAATAAACTTGACATAATAATTCTTCATTATGTTTTTTACTCTCTATGTGAATGTTATATTGATTTTGATCGTCAACAAATAATCTAATTTTTTCTTTCGAAAAAGATTTTAATTTTTTAACTAATTCTTTAATATTGATATAATCGATAACTTTAGTTTCTATCCAATCAGTATTACTAATTGGTAACACTGCTCTAATAAATCCATAAACATTATTATGACCTATTATAACCATATTTTCTTTATTTAATTCCACATAAGCTACATCATTATATTTACTAACAATATCCATAAATTTAATAAATGGATCCCCCGGAAATAAACAATAATTAGTTTCTATAGAAGGTAAACCTTTAGTCTGTTCTCTAAATATTTCGGCTTGTAATTGAAATAAAATATTAACACCTATACATGGATTATTATTATTATTATTATCAAAACATTTATTTTCAAATCCCGTTGATCTCGTCGAATAAGAAGAACAGGATGATGCGGGCGAATATAATTTTTTTAAATTTGGATTTTCCATTTTTTTATTTTTATTAGAAAAAAATTTATTTTTTTATTTTTATTAGAAAAAATTTTATTTTTTTATTTTTATTAGAAAAAATTTTATTTTTTATTTTTATTAGAAAAAATTTTATTTTTATTAGAAAATATTTTATTTTTTTATTGTTAAAAAATGATGTTACCAAATGTTGGTGGAGGTGCATATATCCCGAATAATCGTGAATTAGAAATAGAGATAGAAAATTATATCATGAAAACTGGAGACGTTTTATCTGGACCATTGCATCTTTCTATTCTTCCGGAACAAAATACAGAGTTAACAAATAAACAATATGTTGATACACAAATCAATGACTTAAAAGAAAAATATATAAACGATGTTTTGGTTCCACTGATGAATGAATTAAAGTTGCTAAAACTTAATGACAAATCATTAAACGAAAAATTATTAAAACTTGATAAAAAGGATAGAGAGCTAGAAGCAGATATAGCAAAACTTTTTAAAAAGATTTCTGAACAATCAAAAATTTTAATATTACTTTCTATAAAGTTAAAATCTGCAGTCATTAAAAATAAACATCAGATAAAAATGTTAAAAGAACAATTAGAAGATGAAATAGAAAAACTTCCTGAAAGAATTAAAAAAAATTTAAAGCAGTTACAAACTACATTCCAAAAAAAGTGTTGATGAATTAAGTTCTAAAATTACTCAACAAATGAAAAAGATGAATAGAATAATAAATGAAGTAAACTCGCTTAATCAAAGAGTTGATAAAATGAAAACTCTTAAAATCAATTTAGAAAATGAATTAAAGAAAAATTTACAAGAAAACTCTAAAGAAAATAAAGAACAGTTAGATGCTGTTAAAAGACAATTAGATGTTCTTAAAATTAAGTTAAATGCACTTAAAACGGCGTTGAAGATTAATCAGGAGAAAATGCAAGTTAATAGAAAAGAAATTAAAGTACATCACACGCTGCTTGACGCAATAGATAAAGTGCAACAGTCAATTAATAAAGTTATCTCGAAGTTGTTGTCCATTCACAAACGTAAATCTTAGCGTAAATATTAAACGGACCAAAGGTCCTCAGGTTACTAACCAATCGGAGCGAAGCTCCTCGAGGCTTTAGCCGATCGGACCAAAGGTCCTCAGGTTACTAACCAATCGGAGCGAAGCTCCTCGAGGCTTTAGCCGATCGGACCAAAGGTCCTCAGGTTACTAACCAATCGGAGCGAAGCTCCTCGAGGCTTTAGCCGAACGTAGATATTTTTCCCAAAAGTCAAATTTAATCCTAAAAAATGCCTATAATTTATAAACACAATCTTAAACATTTTGCATCAAATAATAAAATTGCTCATGAACCATCTCAGAAACCTGTGTACCATTATGATAGTGTAGAAACTGTCGGAACACAAAAGTTCCTAGGCACCGCAGGTGCCGTCCAAAAAGAAGGGGCTGGCATCTTTTCTGGTATTGGAAGTATCGTTAACTTAATTAAAAATAATAAAGATTTGATTACATCTGCTGCAAAAGGAGCAGCTGCTATAGGTAGTACAGCTAGTGCAATATCAAATGCTGTTAAGTGTCAAAACGAATTAAAACAACTAGAAGCTATTCGTAAACTTAGGAATGATTCTGAAGAACTAAAAAATTTAAAACAACTTTCAGAGGAAACAAAAAATAAAATTGCTAACATAGCTGTAGGGGGTGAAACCTTGAGGAGCGGAGCTCCGTCTGATAGTAAACATAAGAAGAAATCAGGCGTTGCCATAAAACGTTCAATTGAACCTACGGTTCGTTCAATTGAAGAAATAAGAGGTAATGGTATTAATAGCAACCTTCGGTCTAACCAGCAAAGCTGTAGCGGAGCTGGTCTAGCAAAATTCTAAAGTTATGTTTTTTAGTAAAATTTTTTTAGTAAAATTTTTTTTAACAAAATTATTTTAGCAAAATTTTTTTAGTAAAATTTTTTTAGTAAAATTATTTTAGTAAAATTATTTTAGCAGAATTTTTTCTGTCTGTGAGAAAAAACAAAAAGTCAAATTATTTTTTATAAAAATGTCTTCGCTTATCGAAAATAAATTTAGATTAGACGATCCTCCGTTCGTCAGTTACAATCAAAAAAAGAATGACTATATAAGAATTGCTATGAATCCCGGATCTTCCAGTAGAGTAAATACTGGAGGAGATTTAATCTTTGAAGTTGATAATCAGCAGAGTTATTTATATCTACCTGATTCATTTTTACACTGTGAATATTCTTTATATAGTGATGCCAATTTTACAACACCATTACCAGATACCGATAATATTGCACTAGAGAATAATTTTTTTCCAAAATTATTTACACAAATGCGTTTAGATGTTGCAACTCAAAATATAGAAACAATAAGTGATTCTCCAGGTGTAATTGATACAATGCTTAGATTTGTAACAATTGGTGAAAATAATAAAAAGTATGAAATCGAAGGTTGGTTTCCTGATACTAATGATGGTATAATTGTTGATGATTTAACTCACGCTGGAACAGATGCAGCAGGAATTGCGAAAGATGTAGAAAATATTGCAAAACATTTAAATAAAACAAATAATGATGCATATAAAGAAAGACGTGAATTTAACAAAAAAAGTAAACAGACAGTAAATTGGTCATTGTCTCCATTATTCGGATATTTAGACTATGATAAAATATCATATCAATTAAAATTTAAATTAATAATTCATCGTACAGCAAATAATGAATTAATCTTTTTTGGTAAGACTGGAAAAAAGCATATTTAAAAATTGATAGACTTGAATGGTGGATTAAGCATATTACTCCTAGTTTAGAGATTGAAACAGCTATTGCAAAAAGATTAAATACTAACAAACCAATTCCAGTAAATTTTCTAAAGCGTACTGCTAGTTCAGTAACTTTTTCCGAACAAAGATTTAACTGGCATTTTACTAGAACTGCGAATACTCCAAGATATTTATTACTAACTTTTCAAAGAAATAATTCTCCAAGTTTTGATAAGAACAATAATCTCTTCCATATTAATACAATTCGAAGTTTACAAGTTTCATTAAATCAAACCCGTTATCCAATTGATCCATTAAGATTTGACGATAGCAATAATCAATTTATGGAAGGATATGATTCTTATCGAAATCTTTGTATAGAATTTGGAGTTGAACCACAATTAACTCCTGGAGATTGGAGACATTTATATCCTGTTTTCTGTTTCGATTTAAGTGCACAATCTGAAGATATTATCAAGACTGGTTGTGATGTAACAATTAATATTGAAAAGAAAGATTCCACAACTTCATTGATGGCTTATGGTTTATTGCTAGAAGATGTAAAATATTCTATTGAAGTTCTTAATGGGAAGATGTCTAGGATCGGTTAGTAACCTTAGGACCTTTGGTCCGATCGGCTAAAGCCTCGAGGAGCTTCGCTCCGATAAATTAATTAAAATTTTTTCATAACTAGAATAGATTAAAAATTCTTAACTTAAAATTTTTCATAACTAGAATAGATTAAAATTTTTTGGTAACTTAAAATTTTTTAGTAACTTGAAATTTTTTAATAACTAGAATAGATTAAAATTTTTTGGTAACTTAAAATTTTTTGGTAACTTGAAATTTTTTAATAACTAGAATAGATTAAAATTTTTTGGTAACTTAAAATTTTTTTATTAAAAATGTCGCAAGCGAAAGGTAATAATAATAATAAAACTGTTGAATTAAAATTACGTAATATTGTTGACAAAAATACCCCTAAAACTATTACGATTAACGAAAAAAAGTATTACATAAGTAAACCAATGATAGAGAATATTCAATTACAAGAAGAAAAGAATGGCGGGATTCTCCCATTAATTCCACTAATAATAGGTGGCATAGCTGCAGCAGGAAGTGTTGCAGGTGGGACAGCTGGTATTGTCCAAGCAGTAAATAAAAATAAATCAGAGAAGGCAGCATTAGAAGAACAAAAACGTCATAACAGAGTTAGAGAAAGTTGCTAGGGGAGAAGGAATAGTAGATAATTTTATTAGTAAATTAAAATTAGTTGATGAAGGAAGACGAGTTCTTAAAAATATTCTCCACAATGTTGATGATTTAATTGAAATTAAAGAAACTAAAGATGGTTCTGGAATATATCTAAGTCCTAGTATGATAAGGTAATAACCTCAGAACCTTTGGTTCTTTTCGGTAAAACATTCATTTTATTTTATCTTTTAAATTTTTTTTATCTTTTAAAATGAATTCTAAAAATTCCGAAAATTTAATTAAATTAAAAATTTCTAATTTAGATTTATTGAATTATCTAATAAACAAAAATAAAAACTTAAATTGTAAAATTTTTGAAGGTAACGACATACAAAAAACATTAGAAAACTTTCCTGGATTTATTTGGAGTAAATATTCGAAAGAAAAACATCTTCCTGGTCATTCATATACCGGTCCAGGAACTCGATTAGATATAAGACTAGATGAGAATAATAATCCGAAACCAGGTGAAGAACCGATAAATAGAGTAGATGCCGCAGCTTACAGGCATGATTTAGCTTATCGAAATCATGATCTAAGTTCTCGACATGCAGCTGATAAGAAGATGATTCAAGAATTAGATAGTATTCAAAATCCTACATTTAGAGAAAAAATTGAAAGAATGTTTGTTAAGAAAGCTTTACAAGCTAAAATATTATTCGGCCAGGGTTTAAATGAAACTAATAACTCTGAGAGCAACGCTCAAACTAATAACTCTGAGAGCAACGCTCGAACTAATAACTCTGAGAGCAACGCTCGAACCTACGCGTCTGAAATTCATAAAGAATACAGAAGGCCTAAATATTTATTGAAAGTAAAAGTATTTAATAAAGATGATATTTGGAGTGCTGATCTTATTCATATGCCTAATGAAAAAGATTATAAATACGCATTGACCGTTATAGATTTATATACACGATACGCTTGGGTAAAGCCTTTAAAAAACAAAAGTGGTCTATCAGTTAAATATGCGTTTGAAGAAATCTGTAAAGAAAGTAAGAGAAAGCCAAAAAAATTGTTTGTTGATAAAGGATCGGAATTTTATAACAGAAACGTTCAGCCACTATTTGAAACAGACGAAAGTCATCGCCAAGGCTCAGTTTATTCAACTGAAAATGCAGGAAAAGCTGTAGTGATAGAAAGATTCAATCGGACGTTAAAAAATAAATTATTCAAGAAATTTACTGAGCAAAGAAATCAGAAATGGTTGAAGATATTACCAGGAATTGTGGAAGAGTACAATAATAAAGTTCATTCTGGTATTGAAGAAACTCCAAAGAATGCTTCTGACGACCCTGATCTAGTACGAAAGAAAATATTCGAGAATAATAATTTGAATGAGAGTAATCCGAATTTGCAGAAACTTAAGCCGAAATTTAAAATTGGAGATAGAGTTAGAATATTTAAATATAAGAATAAATTTGAAAAAGGCTTTGTTGGACTAAAGAAATATTTGAAGTTTCTAAAATAAATCAAAGTTATCCGATTACTTATGAAATTAAAGATTTAGATAATGAGGATATCAGAGGTCGTTTTTATCAAAATGAATTACAGAAAACAGAGCTTTAGCTTCGCTTGAGTTATAGATTGTTTAACTCTAACATAATATCTAGAAATGATACTCCTTTTTGTAATTTGTACAAAACGTATAAACATAATTGTCCACAATAGGTAGTGCCTGGTGTTTGAATTTGAAACGTATTGTATGTTCCCGTTCCAAGTAATTCTTTTACTTCATTTGTAGGGGGCAAACCGTATGAGTCGAACCAATAGTTCTCAGCCTCCGGCCGGTCAAAATAATAGTTCTGCCGATGATTTTTAACGCCTGCTGACCAATGTACACCTTTTTCATTTGACGTATGAAGATTTGTTATGAAATTTACAGTTATTGATGGCCTATTTTTTAGGAATTGTAATTCGTTTCTCATTAGAACATGAAAATTCTTTATTCCTAATCGATTAGCGATTTTCTTTAGGTCGAAATTCGTTGTCGTTTGTGTTCCATATAATTTCAAAAACTCATTTATGTTGCTCATTTTATAATAAAAAAATTTCTTAAGGGAGCCCCTAGAAGTCAGAAGGGAGGGGGTATTGATTTAAAACTGTTCTCTAATGATGTCTTTCCTAACTACTTGGGGGGGGTATTGATTTAAAACTGTTTCATAATGATGACTTTCCTTACTACTTGGGGGGGGGGGGTATTGATTTAAAACTGTTCTCTAATGATGTCTTTCCTTACTACTTATTCGATTTTGAAATTATTTAATTTAGATTAAATTAAAACGTTACATTGTTGCATTGTATTAGTAGAGTTAGTGTTTAGCACATCTTTTATCAATAGTAATTCATTACTCATCAATATGTGAAAATTCTTTATTCCCAATTGCTTAGCAATCTCATTTAAATCGAAATTCGTAGTTTGTTTACCGTATATTTTTTGGAAGTCTCTAATGTTTCTCATTTTAAATGGAATAAAATCTATTTCAGAACTTTCTCAAAAGAATTGCCGTGTAGCAGCTGCTAAAATTGTGTCAGCTGATACGAGTGAAGGAAATCACAGACAATAGCTCATGATACGGGTTGTGAAATCTCATTCACACTATGAGAACAAAAGAACAAAATACAATCTAAACACAATAGACATATGAGAGAGAAGAGAAATGAATGAGCATTTCTCTTCATTTTGGTTTCCATAACAATCATTCATGCGACATTGCTTTGAATGGAAAAATACACCAACTGTCGAACCGATGTCAGAAAGTTTGTCGACATGGCTGTCGACATGGTTCGATAGTTGGTGTATTTTTCCATTAGCGTTCAAGGTCATTCTATTAAAAGCATATGGGAATTATTCTCATTGAAGACAAGCAATTGTTTTAAAGAATGCATGTCATTGTGAATACAATATTCCTGTAACAGACAGGATCGAGAGAGAGAGAGAGAAAGAAAGAAAGAAGTCACGCTGCTCCGTAAAAGTTTAATTGAGATAACGAAGGATATATTCTTGCGGTTTCTTCCAATTGTGGAAGTTCCTTCCACTTTTGTTTCATCCACTTTTGTTTCTTCCATTTTTAAAGAAATATTTTTAGTCACATGATATATTTTAAAAACCTGAAAGATGGATAAAATTCATGAATTTGAAATTCTCAACTTTTATGATTTTCGGTGTCCTGGAACGGTCATGATTTTGGGGGTGAAAATTGTAACTCTGAAATTTGAGATTCTTAACTTTTATGATTTTCGGTGTCCTGGAACGGTCATGATTTTGGGGGTGAAAATTGTAATTCACAACTTTTGAGATTCTTAACTTTTATGATTTTTTCGGTGTCCTGGAACGGTCATGATTTAAGCGGTGAAAATTGTAATTCTCAAATTTGAGATTTTGAAAAATTTGAAAATTGGGTATTTTTAAAAACGCCCAAATTTGTGAATTTAGGTCTTCATAACCTGAAAAAGGGTTCAAATTCATGAATTTATGTCGTTTTTAAAAAGTACCATTTTTGAAAAAATGGTACTTTTTGAATGGACTAAATTCATGTATTTAGGTCTTAAAAACCTGAAAAAGGGTTCAAATTCATGAATTTATGTCGTTTTTAAAGATACTATTTTTTTGAATTTTATGGTGGCCTGGAACGGTCTAAATTCATGTATTTAGGTCTTAAAAACCTGAAAAGGGTCTAAATTCATGAATTTATGTCGTTTTTAAAGATACTATTTTTTTGAATTTTATGGTGTCCTTGAACGGTCTTTTGCCCATTACTATTGTTGGTATCCGTATTGATGATAAGTGAACAAGGGTAGAAAGGAATTGAATCAGGTAAATTATCTCTAGAAAAGACATTGAGAAATATTGTCTTGGAGTAGGGATGAGCTTTCCTCATTTTCCTCAAGATTTCTATGTTGCTTAAGTTACTCATCTCTGATAGCTGACAGTCACGTCTCTCATTCTTGTTATCTCAACTTTGCTATCATAGATAGCATAAATGAGACAAGTAATTGTTTTCTTCAAAGGTGACTCAAATGATACCTCCAGTCGTAGATTTCCAGGCTTTGTAACTCCTACGCTTTCACCACCTAGATCTGCATCTGCTGTGAGGTTGTACATAATGAAGAAGTAGCCATTCTTGTACATATCCATTGTAATTCCATTTGAATCGTCTGTATTAAACATGTTGAGGGCGGTGAAAATAGAAACATATTCACGTGCGAATTTGCCATCTTTGAAATTAGGCTCATATGCTTTGCAAGATACAAATTTCCCATCCTGATAGAGTGCTAGTTTGCTAACATTAAAGTGTTGGAAATTGAATGGATTCTTTTCAAAAGCACCAATGAATGCCTCATTTTCCACAAATGTGATATACACCGCCTTTGGCATTGCAGTGGGAAAAAGATTTGGGTAGGCATGTGAGGATGATCCCGCACCAATTGTGAAGTTTGTCAACACACTGTGATTAACTGGATATATTGCATTGTTTTTCCTCAATCCTGTCGCATGCTCGTTGATGACTGACGGGTTCATTGTTACTCGCCTTACATTGAGCACGGCATTACTTATGTTGACTTGATAGTTTGTAGCTCCAAAAGCCATTAATGCGAACTCAGGATTTGCACGAATAAATTTTATTTGCATTTTAACCTGTGATAGCAGATATCTAGATTGACGAAGGAAATCATGATAGACGGGTCCTTTCAAGTATAATTCCTTTGAATCCGCTGTTAAATCCATTCGTCTTTTCAACCCTGTATTTGAGACATCATCAAATTTCCCTTGCTGATCATCATACCACCCAGAAACTTGCAAGTGTGACTGTTTAGCTTGCTTTTGAAATTGAGTCATTGTATGTATATATGCTCCATATGGATATGCTCGATCCCCTCCTTCAATCTGTTTGTCATTCAATATTAGATACACATCTGAGAACAGACTGGCAATAGGAAGATTTGCTAATCCCACTTTATCCTTGGATGAATCGATATTTGTACCATCAGTCTTCTTAATTTGTATACACAACTCTAAATCAATGGATTGACAGTCAATATAATCTTGAGGATTGGCAGGTATATCAAACTGAATAGGCTGCTGGTTACCATCGATATTTGTTGTGGGGACTATGTCTACAATTGTTGAGGAGATGATGTCTGTCCGATGAGGGGGAGAATCGAAGAAACACAAAGCCGAATTGATACTCTGCATCGTATTAGCTCTACAAATATGTTGTCTTCCTTCGTTTTGACTTGTTTCTAGTAGCTGTGGAATTTCGTTTGCGCTTTCTTGTTTTCACTCGACGTCTAGATTTAGAACGTGCTGCTCTAGTCGGCTTTTTACTTTTCCTGCGTCTTTGCTTAGTAACTCGGTCTGATCCAACTTGTCTTGACTTCCTACGCTTCTTCCGAACTATACGTCTCGTCTTTGTTAAATCATCTAATGCGTCTATGGCAGATTGCTGCGCGCGCATTTTCATAGATTCACCGATATCCTCACCTTGAAGCGCATCAGCTGCAACATTTGCACCAAAATCTAAAGCCCTGCTTCCAACACGCTTCATGATTGGTACGCCATACTTTTTGAGTGTTGGAAGAACCATACGTCTTAGTGCACCAAATATGCCTCCTCCAACTTGTCGTCTACCTCCAACAAACACGGGATAACCGCTCTGATATGATGGTCTAATGTAAATGCCTGTCATTATGACTATTGAATAACTATGGAAGTCACAATAGCGTAAAGCCTTATTCTCGTGACCTAATATGTAGGGTCAAAACAGTAACACCACCACAGAACGGTACTACTTCTCCTGCGTCATCATGAATTGATATGTCAATTCTATTGATGAAATTTCGGCTGATTGGTAGATACATTGTGTTAAAAAATTCTCGATTGATTATTTGCTTCCTTACGGATGAGAGAGGAAATGTGCGCAGAAGTGGGGCCTCAATGTCGCCAACCCTTGTATATTCAATAATGTTACAATAGACGTATAAGTTACTTATATCACGTTCTAGTGATGGGGCTGTATCGCCTATTGATGTACCTTCATAAATAGTTGATTTTGAGAATCCCAATGTGGTCGTTAACACGCTATCCAGCTTGATAAGAGAGTTCTTCCCTACCTTTAGAATCATGCGTTTCTTATGTGGGTCATAAGAAAAGTGATATTGATCTGCATCAAGGTAATCTACACCAAACTCATTTAACTTTGTACACAATTCAGATGGCGTTTTCAAGCTTTCAATGTTCAAATTAACTCTTTTTACAAGTTCACTGGAAGTAGACAATTCATCACCCGATATGTCTTCGCTGTATACATGGATATCCCATGAAGCATTTGTTGATGCTTTGAGTTTAGAAGAGGACAATTGAACCTTGAATGTATCATTTAATTCTGTCAACCAAGGTGCGCTTTCAAGGCCCGTAAACATCCCAATCATTTCAGATCCAAATTCAATAACAGCGGACTCAGACTTTTCCAATGGTGTCTTTTTAGTAAAAACAATAAATTCTGCCTCCGTTTCAACAGTAAATAAAGTTACTTTCTCTTTCTTATATTCACAAGTCATTAACGTTTCTGGTTTGATCCTTGAAACTTTCTTGCAAAGTCTTCAACACTTCTAATGACCTCAAATTGATTTTTTACTCGGATGCTCCTTTTTTGTAATGCATACAATGGCACAATTCTACATTTAAAATCAGTGACTTTCCTCTCCGAATTCCACCCACGTCCATTGTACCAATACCTTGATGAGAAAGTTGTTCTGGAATACCCAAAAGTATGACTCAAATCCTTACCTAATACAAGAAGAACATGCTTCCCTTCCTTCATCAATTTTGTTGACCCCTTTATGACTGGTTTGTAGAATTTATTCAAAGTCAGCTTGAAGAGATCATTTATTCGTTCAAACATTCTACCGATTTCCTTTTCTGTATCTTGCAAGCTCATTGTGGGAACCTTAGAATCAAAAGTTGACGTTGCAAATGCCTTTTGAATTTTAATCATGTTTTGGACAGATGGTAAAGATGTTGAAAAAGGATATTAAGTTAGATGATGAAAAGCCCATGTACCATGTAGACTATTTTGAAATATGCGAAAGCAATCATCCTTCTCTCGCACTCCTTTATGTAATTCAAAATAGTTGTTCTTTAGCAAACTGATATCGTTGTAATAAGTAATTTCAGTTAGAGCAACTTCATGGGGTCCATGCAGAGTAATTGGATTAGCGAATTCAACAGAGTATAGAGATGGTTTGTTACTTGGGAATATCTTGGGGTTGCTATTGCTTGGAAGAATGATATTGAAGTTAGTAGACATGTTAAAGTCATATATGGAAGAAGTCACATGCTATATTAGCTTAAAAGTTACGAGTGTCTCCCATCTCCACATTTTGTAGATCCTGGTGCGTTATCCAGCTATTGAATGAATCAGGATATCCTTTCCATTTAACTAGATATTTCCTTTGATTGCCATGACCTTTCCTCCTAATTATTTTATCAATCATATACACGTCTTCACTTCTGTCTACTACTTGCAATTCATAAGAGTAAAATTTTCCTTCAATTGGATTGCCATGGTAATCTATTAATTTATACATGGTGGGTCTAAATTTTGTATATACTTCATCCACAAAAAACTCTTCTTCAGTCCAATTAGGTAGATACCCCTTCTCAAATGTAGACTTAACCTTTGAAATCCGAACTCTATCAGCAACATTAATTTTCTTTTCATTGGAAATGTTTTTCGCTTTCTTATCATACAATCGAAGCCATACATCCATCGCATTATCTGGGGTAACATCAACTGGTTTCATCTTAATGATTCGATGGTAGCTTTCATTGTAATTCTTAACAAATTTCTGCAGCTCACCTACCCAAACATGTGTATTTTTGCAGTGAAATAGCGCCATATTTTTGTCTTCAGTGTGCGATTGAACCTCTCAACCATGGCAGCTTTATAAGCACTTTTGACACTAAACAATTCCACATTATGACTTTTAAGGAGACTTCGAACATGAGAGTTTTCGAATTCCTTCCCTTGATCGGTCTGTATTCTTTGCGGAACACGCCCCTCATCGAAAATGCTCTGAAAAGCCGCTTCAACTTCTGGTCCTCGTTTAGATTTCAGCGCACGTGTCCAAGCATAGCGAGATAAAATATCTATTACGGTTAAGATGTATTTATAGCCATCATTGTACTGTGATATCTGTTGCATGTCAGCCAAGTCCGCTTGCCATTGACTATCTATATTGGTAACAACATATTTTCTTGTTGGAAACCGCTTTCTCGCATTTTTGTGAAGAGTGTAAGTCGGTTGACTCCTCAACCACTTGACTTTCTCTATTCCCACACCTGCTGCACGAGCTAGAACCTCCGGACGACTGAAACTTGCGGGATGATTTAAGTCGTAATAAATCTTTCTGAGTTTCACTGCTGTACTCATCGTCTTTGTTCTGATTTGCACGCGTATTACTCGCACAGCAACTGCTAACACAATTGATATCAACCTCTATGCCCTCTTCTCCTTTGCCTTCGAGCGCAGATTTCAAACAACAGCAAAATTTTTGTAACGACATGATATGAGAGAGGCAAGGCTTAATTCATATTTGCTTAATATTTACTATACTCCTTCGCAACACGCATTGAGCGCCTAGTAGCTCTTTTTGGTTGCAGATCATCGGGATCTGCAAGCTCTCGCTTGACCGCCATCGTGGGTGTTTTACTCTTTGATCCATCTTGTAAGTGACCCTTATCCAATTCATTCACAGTCGGTCCTCCAATAATATTGTGAGGTACATTTTGATCAGATAAAATTTTCTGAAAATATGACCACCCTTGTGGTGCACCTAGTTTTCGCCTTACATCTCTGACAGCATATTGTAGAAGGTCATCTATGTGACTATTTCTAATAACATCACCAGTTGTTTCATCTATTATCTCCCCTCTCTCATTGAACTTCACATGTGGATCAATGAAGTCAAATAATCGCTCAGCGCGCACACGATATGGTCGAGGTGTTGACAAGGTTATAAATCGTCGCAACTTGTCACGAATCTGTCGCCTCTCATCAATGTTTTCAGCTGCTAACTGCATTCGTCGATAGGGATCCTTAATCTTCTGAATTTCCATATCCTTTTGTGTTAGTTCCTTAAGTTGATTCGTAATAGGTTGATCTATATTTTTGACTTCCTGTGCACTTTGTAATGTAGTCAATTGTACATACTCCTCTTGAGGAATGACTACCATCTTTGAATACGACATGTTTGAAAATAATAAGGCAACAAAGTACATTGCTTAAAACTAACTGTGAACTGAGAAAACTGTCATTGGTTCAGCGGAATTAGGTATGATATTTGTTCGAAATCGAAGTCGTTCCGGACATTCCTGGGTTAGATCAATAAATAGATAACCATGTGGTTTCTTTGTTACATCTTCATATATTTTTGAAAGTACTTTAGGTTGTTGAGGTAATATCTGTCTACTGAGATGATGTATCTGACTGCTATCTCTTGGATTTTTAAATATTGCCAAATAATGTGTATTCAAACTCCTAGTTCTTTGCTCTTTCCCTCCATCAAAAATGTTTTGGGTGATATAGATTATGAAGGCTTCCCTATGATGTGCTGTCTGAATAAACATTTCAGTTACATCTTTCGATGATTTGCTTTCACGTAATAGATCATCTAATACTAGTAAGTCACCTGCTTTGATATCCTCAGTTGATGGCAACCCTTGCTTCACCTGATAATCTTTCTGGCGAAGTGCAGAATGTAGTTGTGGTTGAAATATTCCATAATACCATTTGACTCTCTTAATTTCCTTGTTAAACATTTCATTTCTATATTGTAGCAATTCAGTTACAAATGTAGTTTTACCGGACTGACTTGGTCCAGCGACACACATTGTGCGATCAGTGAATAGACGAAAATCTGTCATCTTATAATTCCATTAACATTAAACTCATCATCCCGATAATTTTGCTTAGAACAACAAAACAGACACATGTTCCAGATCAAGTTTATTTACATTCAGAATAGAAACTTTCAAGTTACATTTACAAATTAAAACATTTACAAATTAAAACATTTGTGTTTCCTCATCACAATTAGGATTATAGAAAGTTTTCAAGTCAGCATCTTGGCGCTTCAACTTCAATTTAGGATTCTCATCTTTAGATTTCCGACCTCGCTTTTTGCTCTCTTCCTTCCCATCACTTGAAGCAGTCTTATCAATGTTAATTAAACATTTATCAATTGGTAGTGGTTCATAGACTAGTTGAAGAACCTTCATTTGTAAAGATGCGACTTTACCAGTCGAACCATGTGAGCCAATATAAAGTCCGGTAACGTGAACTAAGCCCATATAGCGGCCCCGTTTGAGATCCTCACATTCCATCGCGTTTGTTAAGAGATCGAATGCTTGAAAATGATCAGATAGTTTTAAAAACAGTGTATCGAATTCCGGCAATTCCTTATAACCAACTCCTTCCTCTAATGCCTTTCTCCAATGAGTGGGAGCACTTTCAGGCAGCTCAACACATTCTTTCGCGAAAGAGTCAATAGTTTTAAGAATCACCTGTTGCCATTTTGGAAAAGTCACTCGCATTTGTCTCATATTGCTATACCCTGATGTAGACATACCATTACTGTGGAAGAATGGAACTTGAAGATAAAAGCCATCATCACCATAATTCAAGGTTTGAAAGTAGAACGTATTTCCAATCCCTTGCACCTTTCGTGTCGGACGAAGCTTCAAGAGATCTTTCTCAAAAGCGTCACCTTCCTCTCTGATTGTATACATTTTCTGAGTCATGTTTCAACAAGTACTAATTCGGAGCTTTCAACCAGCGCAAATGAATTGTCACTTGAAAGTGGTAAAATATCATTAAAGCGTCTTCCTTATATACACCTATATATGACTCATCAATCAAAGTGATGACGTGTCACTTTATGATTCGCTAACCTTATATTAACATTGCAGTAGTTGCTGCAATCCTTCCAAGCGGACTATTGATTACACCATTAATACTGTTTCCAATATCATTTAACATACTTAGAAACCCACCACCACCGCGCTGAATTAAGTTTCGCCTTTTCTTATCACTACTCCTTGGATTTGAAAACTTTTTTATGCTATTCAAAGAGCCAGCATTCAACAGAGGCTTGTAAATAGGTAGACATTTGTGTATTGCAAAAGCTAAATCACGAATGAAATCATCACTTGAATTTTGAATCAATTTACACTTCTTCTTATTATCATGTATCCTGTTTAACTTTCGCAACGCCTTTTTAAACTGACTTGAAGGTTTGAAGGACCGTTTCGATTGACGAGAAGATGCCTTCCGTTTTACAGACATTTTTATTCTAATATGGAAATAGATAATACAATTACAATTTTTGCTTAGTACTTACAACATTATATACAAAAGTTTACAAGCATTCACACAGAGTTTGTTGCTGGTACTTATAAAATTACATAAAACACTTAACAAGTTGTAGAGGGAAACTGATATACACTCACATCGGCTAGAGTCTGATTTGTAGCAGTTATGAGCTGCTCAATGTCTTTCATTAGATGTTTTGAAATTGGACAGCACATACAGCAAGGCTTTAAATGGAAAGTCTTTAAAATATTGGCATAGTATGCCCGCAAACTGATTACCTCAGAATGTCCTTGAGCAGCCACATTGATGCTTACTGATGGCGGTCCACTGAACAAGTCCAGTTTGCATTTGTCACCCTTCTCGTCATAGTAGCTGGAGGTGATAATGTCATGGAGACATGTGTTGAGTTTCCGTTGGATACTGCTGCACCAACAGCGAGAGTATTCCGGTACAATCTCCGTTTGAGCTAGTGGGCGAAATACTTCATTGAGCAACTCGTGTAAGAGCGTTGTTCACGACTCTCATCAACATTCTCTGCACCACAACGTCCTCTCCGCAGCGGAAATACTTCACTATTTCCTCCATCAGATCCACCAAATCCGCTTTATAGCCAGTTATATTCACGGCAGAATAAAATATATTGCCCGTGAAGAGTTGACTTCGGTAAATTATTGAAATGGGAATGTTGGTAGTGAACGACATGCTGATTGACATTGTATTAGCCTCAAATTATGCTTGAAATAGAACGGTACAATGTCCTCCTTATATAGAAAAGTCACACAAAGACACAATAGTGGCCAATCACAGACGTGCATGATGACTCATCATGAACGATATACAGTGACTGTTGAAGATATTTCTTCATCGCAAAGGGGACAAGATGAAGTTTCAAAGGGTACATAACATGTAGAACACATAACGCTATGAGAACATGGCAAAAAGAGAAGGGATCGTTCCTGTTTAAAACATTTAACGCAGTTCCGTTCACATAATAATTTAAATGTCTCTTGTTCTAATTTCCTTCTGAAGTCACTTTTATTGGGAGAACTTTTTATTAAAACACTGTCAGATGTCTCCTTCTTTCCATATCGTTCCAATTTGATCCTCCTAATTTCACTATCATTGCAGTGTAGCATGGAGAAATCCTCTATCCACCTACGATCCAAATTGTGATTCATAGCATGCTCATCTAGATCCATTAGTCGATCAACTAAATCACCAGCGTTGATATTTTCACTGAGATTTGTTACAGTTTCTATGGCTTTGAACGAATATCCAAGGTCTCTTGCGACAACCCACGACGTTGGGATACTAGTCATCATTATGTATGTCATCAAAAACTATCTCATATTTATAGCATAGTTTGTCTACGTAAAAGGAAAATCAATGTGTCATCTTGATTACAATGGTTGCAATAGTCACAATAGTCGCAATTGAGCAAATCCATTCAAAATCAAACAACGGACGTCTATCGGTACGTACCCAAGTGCTCAGAACCAAACCACACAAGTTCGATCATAGACGTTCCGAAACACAGTGTACTCAACTGAGTGTACCAAACACATGTACCTATCCAGTAAAACAGATCTCATACAAGTTCTTATTCATAACACTGAATTATACATGTACCTATCCATGTGCCTATCGATAACTAAAGTATACATGTACCTATCCATGTACCTATCCATGTACCTATCCATGTACCTATCCATGTTCCTATTGATAACACTAAACTTTACATGTACCTATCCATGTACCTATTGATAACACTAAACTTTACATGTACCTATCCATGTACCTATCCCTCGCAAGTAGGGCACAGTTTTCACTACTAATAATCAAGGAAAGTTTGAAGTCATACTTAAGTAAGTGACAATGCAGTTAACTATCGAGTGATTTAGTTACATAACAATGTTCGAATTCCTACATTCATTAATGTCTATATCAGTGTTGCCAACAGCTGAGCAAAATACGCACTGCGCAATTTTTTACGATTTGCGTAAAACTGGTGCGTATTTCTACTTCTGCGTATTTATTAAAGATGCACACTTTTAAAAGTAAAATTGTAATATTATTACAAATTGATTATACATGTATTTTAACTTGGAAATTAAGGCCCGTGCAAATATTTTTTGTTGTAATGCCAAATATGCCGAAGGTTTTGCTATTAGTTATTTCAGCTACACTTCGCGTTGGACAAGATTCAAATTTGTCCAAAAAATTCTAGACCTTGAAGCTCTTCGACCATTGCGTAGAGTTGAAACACGATGGCTTCAACTTCTTCCGGTCGTTTCGCTTCTTATAGAACAATTTCCTGCTTTTGAGCAGTACTTCATGAATACTCTTCCAGTTGAGAAAAGAGAGGAATTGGTGAATCCAAAAGAGCAAGAAATACTATCACATATCCAAAGACACGTGATGTTCTTAAGGATTTACAATTTCTTGAAAGCAATTTTACCGGATTTGGAAAAGATCGAGATGCGGTACTACCAGAAAAACGGAGTTTTAGCTCAAAATCTCTACAAAGGCATCCATGAACTCTATCGTGACTTACTTTCAAAGATTTTGCTTTCAGATCATATTTAGAAATTTCATGCAATTAGACAACGATATCATTGGAACCAAAACTTGGGCTTCCTAATAGTGAACTCTTTATCGGTGAAAGATCCAAGAAAATTTTAAGTAGTTCTAATGCTGAGGAGAAAGAAGCTTGTTTTGTTCGTGTGCGCTCTTTTTATCTTAAGTTGGTCATGCATTTTCAAAGAAGCTACAGTCCGTTTCATAAAAAGTGGATCATCCTAAAATTTGACTAAATAATACATAAGTATGATACAGAAAGCATTTTTCATGTTATTTCATGTTCCTAACATATTTAAATGTCCTTATATAATCTGATAGGCTATGATACAGTAACGGTTCTTAAGAAGCTAATATTTTGTGGCACTACCCTTATTGTCAATGACATTACCAATTCGACTAGGCATTGACTTTCTCCACTCTCTTTTTAACAGTGACGTAAGTTGTGATACGCCATCTGTAGGTAGCAGTGAACGACGAACGTTACGTTTTAGAATACTCCATACATTTTCTATGGGATTCAGATTAGGAGAACGAGCTGGCCAAGATAATGTCCTAAGCCCTAATTGAGACTTATATAAGTTGACTCTACTACTCCTGTGACACGTAGCATTATCATCCATAAATAACCAAGTCGACGGATCACCAAGTTGATCTGTCATTTGGCCAATGTTCATTCGTAAAACATTCACATAGCGTTCAGAATTCATGGTTCCTTGCTGTATGTGAAGTTCAGAGCGGCCATTGGTCCAAATGCCAACCCAAATCAGTAGAGTCGCACCACCTTGTACCCGGGGACGATGTAAATGTCTCGGAATTTCCTGATCAGATTTTATCCATAATCTCAATCGACCATCACTATCCTTCAGACGGACTCAATAAGTCTTCTACGAATAGTGGACTTAGAAATAGACGAGACTAGTGCAGCCATCTCAGTTAACGAGAGACTTGGATCAACTTTAACAAATCTCAAAATTAAGCGGTCTCTACGTTTGGATGTTTTGCGTGGACGGCCAGAGCCCTCTTTACGACAGAGTCGAAAATCATCATTATGCCATCGATGCACATTTGTGTAAGGGACATTTAGTCGCTTGCTTGTAGCTCGCAAAGAAAACCCTAGTTCTAGCAAGGCTGACACTTTGCCTTTTGTGAATGCGATCTCGTTATTGCTCATTTGTGCTTTGTATTGTTTTCAACCGGTAAGAGATAGATTTCTAGCTGAAAGAAATCAGGAGTGCTGCCAACACCACCGCAACGAAGTCAGGAAGCTATGGAACATGAAGTCCAGTTAATCACATGTAGCAGTTACATTATTGTTGATGAATAATGGCGCTATACTGGCTCTGATTGACCGATTTTCTTTATTTTTGTTTTGCTTGATAGCTTTTGGCTTGTAGAACAACATATTACATAACAAAGGAAACAAATGTAATTTTATAAGAGTGAGGTATGATTTTGTGTAACATTCCTAAATGAAGATCAAATTATCTACTACTTTTTTATCTATAACAGGAAAACAACTCAATATTCATGCTTGAAATTTCGAACAATGATATTAGTAAGCACAACTGACATATCTTCCAAATTTCAGAGAAATTCGTTCAAGTTTGGCGGAGTTAGACAAAGTTGAAGTTAAGGCGATGTTTAAGGGTGATCCATGTTTTATGAAACAATCTGTAGTAAGCACAACTGACATATCTTCCAAATTTCAGAGAAATTCGTTCAAGTTTGGCGGAGTTAGACAAAGTTGAAGTTAAGGCGATGTTTAAGGGTGATCCATTTTTTATGAAGCAATCTGTACCTACCGTAAAACCTCTATTTGAACGGCACCTCTAATATAACGGCAGTCTAGAGGAGGAGTTGAAAAATTGAATGGCACCTTCTAATTGAACGTCACCTCTAATTTAACGACACTTTGATGAATTCATCTCCTACATCAATTACATGATTGAAGTAATCTTCTGCAAAACGTGTAAAACAGGAAAATAGTTTGTAGAATGCTAACCAGATGATTTCTAACCAGTGATTACCGGTAACCTGTGTTTGTTAACTTTTGTCAAATATTAGAGATATTATTATTTATATAATAATGTGAAATAATGATGAATGCATATAAATATATTATATGCAGAGTTCTTATGTTACATGTTTTCGCTTTTCATCTATAAAATTTACAGATTTAAGATAAAAATTACTGAAAATTTCATCTCTAAATTCTGATCAGCTAGTCGAAAAATAGAACGGCACTCTCTAATTGAACAGCACCTCTAATTAAACGGCAGTGCGGGGAAAGGTTTGAAAAATAGAGCGGCATGCCGTTCAAATAGAGGTTTTACGGTATGTCTAATAATATTTTGCGTGATTTCAAATACATTCGTCAATCTTTTCGGAAAGAGTCATTTGAAGCTGTTTCATCAATCGGCCGTGCAATGGGGCTGACTGATAATGATACCAGCAAACTTGAAGCAGAATGGAAGTCTTGCTCTGTTGATGTTTCGGTTTCTCAAATAGATCATTCGCATCATAGAAAGGATGTTCTGCAGTATTGGTCGGATGTAAGTGACATCAAGGACAGCAGCAGTACAAACAATGTGAAATATCCGACATTATGCCGGATCGCCTTTGGTCTATAACTGTCCCTTGTGGCAACGCCTCCGTTGAGCACATGTTTAGTAAACTTTGCGACTTACTCACACAGAAGCGGAATCGATTGCAGGAAATGTCAATTGATTGCTGTGTTGTTTTGAGTGGGTACATGAAGGCCACTTCAAGTGAATAATTCCCTCTTCATGGACCTCTTCATTTCCTCTTCATGGCATTATTTGCAGGATTTGATGCAGCAGCTTCATGTGTGGCAAAACTGGAATCCGAAAAGGAAGAAAATGCACGTAGAGGGCTGTGTTTAGGAACAGTCGATCTTTTTTGGTGTTAATAAAGCCGGGCTTATATCAGACAAGTAAAACTGAAATGCATAAATCAGTCCCATATAATATCGATTGATTCTCGATGTCAAGTAAACTGCGCAAAAATTATTGGCTTGCGTATTTATTTGGCATTTTAGCCGTTGGCAACACTGGTCTAAATTTCATTGAGGAATATTATTAAAAGAGGAAATACATGAAAAGCAGAGAGAAGACCGTACTCAGGAGTTTATAGTCTATAGTAGTTATCACTAACGCATTGTAATCAGCATCGTTGTCATTTACAGCATACATGTAAGCATCAATAAATACAGCAACACGAATAAAATGTAGTTGTTCTCATGAACATCACATAAAATGTCTATGATGTGGACCAAAGGAGCCTCCGCTTCAAACCCATTTATATATGACTCCACGATTCTATTCATAACTGGGTTGATCTTTCAATTTGATTGAGTCTATGATAACACACTTCAACACCATATATTATTGCTGCCAGAATGTAACAAGCTACCAAGAAACAAAATACTCCACCAGTCTCATACAAAGTAAAAGTGTAGCCATTTTCTCCGAATAATGTCTCTGGACAACGATCAGGAATAATATTGTTGAACCAGAAAGCAATAGACTGAGTGATGATTCCATGCTCATACATTTTCATTATATAGAAGTTGATAGCATCCTGATATGGAGAGTTCTTCGGTAATGCAAAGGCTAAATTATTTCCTTTGTTAAAAGATTCTGGTAACATTGTGAGGTTTTTACAATTCAAGCGAACAGTTAGGAGAATTTTCGATGCGTCTCCTGAAAATGCCCATTCTCCACCGTCAGAAGTTTGAACCATCTTGATAGCTTCGGCAAAGGAAGAAGGTTTTGATTTCGGAAGCATCGAATTAATTCTTTTAAAGACTGAGTAATTACTGCTTTTGAAGACATCAACAAGATTCGTTCCTTTTATCAATAATGGTCTGATTTTGTCTTGCTGCGATATATCTGAGAGACTTCTAACTGTCGCCCCGGTGGGTGGAATTGTGACATTCGCAATGAAAATAGTTGTATAAATATTGATGATTAATATCGAAAATATCCACCAGCTCGCAGTTGCAAGACGGCTGGAGTTCGCTAAAGCGTAAAACTCTTGTCCTTGTTCCAGAATAACTCCAATAGAATTCCACAAATTGTTTGTTACTGATATTTCATCGCGTATTCGATCTTTCAATTTTAAATTCCATGCACTGAAAGCACTCACTCGAGAAATCATTGCAGTAATGACGCCAGAGAAAATTACCATCGCCGAAATCAATGACCATGATTGCCAATCAAATGGCAAAACAAAACCAAACATGTTTGGCTCTGAGGATATTTTTCTGATAAGAATGCGATTTGGCTCGTTCTTGATTGGATACGTAAAATCAATAACTCTTGCGCGCGCGAAGTTCATGGTGAGAGCAGTCGCTGCTATTGTCACCTCTCTTCGCATTGCCATTCCTACCAAGCCAGACCATTGACCAGTCGCCTCTTTCAGTGCACCGAATTGTTTATCAGCTGGAATAGCATAACATGGACTGAATTTCAAGCGTTTTGCAAGGAAACTTATCAAATCATTCACAATTCCTTCAACACCAAGACATGTCTGGTTCATGTAAGTTCCTTGATCACCTGTTACAGAGCTGAAGGGAGGATAGTTGAGTACACCAATGAAGAGAGTTCTTCCTCCAAAGTCAGTAAATGTGTTGGGGAAGATTTGATCAAACCTCCTCAATTGTTTTCCAGTAATGTCATAATAGGCTACTATTTTCCATGCAGTTTCCTCGATTTTGTTTGATGATAAGTCGGTATTTGTAGATTGAAGTGCAACATGGAATAGTTTTGACGAGAGATTATTGAGGAAAAATGGAATTCGTCGAAGACAATGCACGTCGCATGAATGACAGTCGATGATTGAAGATTGGATTTCTGTACGAAGACGAGAAAGGCTTTGAATTGAAGCATCATTGATGATTGCAACATTTGTGGATTCTGGAAAGATCTGGATCAGAGATGTCGCTGTTGTTCTGGAGACCGAACCTAACAGCCAATAAAATCGCTGATTTAAAAGACCACCTGCTGGGTTAGAATTCTTTGCTGAAGTGATCAACTTTATTAATGTGATTTCATTGCATAGTGTAAAAAAGTAACGGAAATTTCGACTGTCTTCAGTGATGGATCTCAGAGTGCGATTGATGGCAGAATCTGAACCTGCAGACCTCATCCTCAACGAAATGATTGACATACCGCTTTCAGAAAGACGAGTGGTTAAATATGTCAAATCAGCAAAAGTCCAGACATTGTCATAGAAAATCACCAATGTTGAGATGCGAAGCTGTTTGAAGATGTTCAGTAGCACTGCTGTGGTTACATGCACAGTATTCACTCTAAATATTTCGAAACATGTTTGACAAAGATTAGTACATTGACCGGAAGCGCAAACATTCAAATTGGTGGAATTCTTCTGTCGAAGAAAAGTCCAAACAGTTATTGGCGCAAATGGCTTGATAATAATTTGAACGTTTTCGGCCAGATTCTTATAATCCATAAAGTGCATCGGTAGATACGTTGTATCTTCATTGGATTCATTCAAAAATCGAAACTGGAGAACGCAAGCTTCTTGCTGAATAAACAAACATGCAATAAGAAGCCAACAACCGAGCGATATCATTGCACTGATTTTGTGTCACCGACGATATTGAGGTGCTTGAATAAATTGATAGACTTTGAGCTGCTCGCCAATAAATTGAAATTTCAAAATTATGAGACACTTAGAAGTATGTTGACAAGTTGTGTGGAAATCACTGAATGGTCAACTATTCCGACGCTATGAAAATAGACATTAAGCCTGGCATTGATATAATTCCGCGAAGGTGCTTGTACAGTCAATATTGAAATAATAATGAATCACTTCAAGAATGCACTCAAATTTATTGGGATATATTCTAATTAACTTTCTAGAAAACCTTCAGCTAGTGCTATCACCTAGGAAATAGCGATGAACTAATGATCTTGTGTCAATGCCTTTTGCTCCTGTCTCGAAAATTTCACAATCTATTTATTCATTTGGGAAATGCATTATCAAGTTTCGTCAAGTCAACAACGTGAACTCTAAATTTTCACGTCGCTTAATTTTTCAGCGAAATCCTTTAGCAAGCAAAAGTATCATCGAAAATGCATGTACTCTGTTTTTGCTTGTCAGAAATGACAAAGCTTGCGCTCATAACAGCACATAACATTTCGGTACAAAAATGTCCAAACCTTTGTCAAATGTTCCGAAATTTCAGCGAATTCACCTCAATTTTCCTTCTTGAATAGTTCGACAAATTGCTTATATTCATTAAGAGTCATGTGAAGAACGAAAAGAAGAGGCGAATTTTCAATATATTTGGGTTGCTTTTTCAGGTCCCAAACTGCTAAGCAAGAATGTCCAAATTAACATTTGTTCTACCATGAAGTTTGCGGGGGTTGCTTGTCATGCTGGCAATGTTTTGTCACCTTGATAAATTGACAAAATGTGATACTTAATAATGCCATATTGAGCTAATACATAATACATGAGCTGCAGGTCATCGGTATGCACATAATTTTATGTGCATTATTTTTTTACCTATTAATGAAGCCATGATTCGAAACTTCAAAATAAATATTAAAAATATTTCTTCATTTCAAATAGAATTCCACAAACAATTATGTCAGAAGCTCGAATTTCAAGCTACAAATGGCTTTCTACGCCTCAACTCATTTTGCATGCACACACCTCTCTAATAAACACCCATCTCTAATTAAAGTCCGTATATAAGAATAGCAACAAAGTTAAAAATGGCATAGATGCTCCTCTTCAATATACCTCCAATAAAATAATGGACGCCCATGTTGCTTACAATAGAGAGCACTGAATTATGGGTGCAATTCGATCAACTCCTCCTTTTTATTGTGAGATGAATAACCGCGTTGCTTACCGTGAATGGCACGAAAGTAACACTCTATGATGTGATGGTTATAAAAACAAAGCTATTATTCAATTATCCTTAATTTAGTAAAAGGATTGGATATGGAATATCAGTAGAATGATATATTCTAGAAGCATGTGAAAGATTAGATCATAAATAATTCTTCCGTCAAAGGATTTCATGTTTCAAAAGTGGTGGAAAAGAATTGTCAGTCATGGTAGCACAGGTATTCGCATTAAAGCACCCGTAAATTAAACGTCCGAAATACAATGGATAAATATTTTGAATCGTTTCTTCTTTATAAAAGATTTATCGAGATATAACAGAAAATATGTTTTGTATCTTCTTTATGGATGATTTATCCAGATACACCTGAAAAATACTGATCATAAAGCTTACTTTGCTACAAAGATCAATTTTCGCAGAAAATCACCTCTAAGGTGCCCACCTCTAAGTGTCACGAGTGTCTATATGGCACCTATAAAGGTCCGAGGGATCTAGTCTGGATGGGCACGCATGGGAGATTTTTTCCAATACATTCATAGGTAGAGTTGTGGGCACCTTTCACAGATATCAAAATAAAAGGCATCTTGGGCTCATGTTTAGTAGAGACAAAATTAGAAAAAAACATCAAATGACTGCTGTCGTCTCTCCTGTCGTCTGGTCATTTGCAGGCATTTAAATGATTTGATCAAAATCGGATAATGTGTTCCACAGAGATGGATTCGTATGTCGCTGTTACTCTAGAGGTAACAGCGACTCTCAGGTAACAGGTCTCTATCTCAGCCATTGTATTCGATGGTAGAGAGAGTGGAGTGATATGTCTCCCTTTGGCTTTCGTGATTGGCCAAACGCACGCTATGCGAAGGGAAAGTTGTATTAGGTAACACGCTATACCGCTTTCACATGGAAGACGGAATGTCTGGGAAGTGGACATTGCCTATCTTCGACTCAATGTTTTTCCGATAAATTCATGAAATGGAAATATTATCGAAAGCGTCTCAGTTCTTAAAAAACAAGCCGCTTTTAACTGTTTTCTATTCCAAATAAAAGACCACCAATGCATGAGCAAGTCTAAGCTCATGCCGTCACGAAAGGTGACGTTTCATTTTTGACCTGATCACTTATTGATGCCTTTTCGTTAAAATTTTGGAAATTTGGATAGTCCCAACTTTTCGGGAAGACTTCTATGGCTGCTGCATGCGATATTTACAGAAATATTTGAAAATCTCGCTGCTTTTAGAAGAATAAAGTAGCAAATGTCGATGGTTTCCAATTACAGGCCTCAATAAGGATACTTATATATCTCACTTTAGGTTATTTGAGATACTGCAGAAAGTGAAGAAAATTTAATTATAGATTTTTTGTCATATGAACATCTTTTTCAATAAGTAGCACATGCAAAGATTTGATCTCATGGTGAATTGAGCTTGGAGTGAATATCAATGCGTTTTGAAAACCTGTCCTTTTTCCAAAGTGTACTTGGAAATACCTCATAGCTACTGTGGTTGATCTGTAACTCATAGCTGATTTAGGTTCGTGGTCACGAAACTGGTGCAATCTTGATTTACATGAGTAAGCCAATTTTGGGTAGGCTGTAATTTATGAAATTGAATTCCATGTTTGCAGCTCGATGTTTTGAATGTGAGGTGTTTTTACGAAAAGCACGGATGAATCCTTTAATCATCATGATCATGAATTAAAAGACTAATGATCTTGAAGGATATTATTGTAGAAGGACGCAATGTTTGTACGTGTAGTGCAGTTTTTGTTCCAAGATATGCCATTTTTAGTTTTCTTTTGCTCAGAAAGCCCTCCATGAATGATTTTAACCACTGAAATTAGCACGCTTTTACGCTGGCCATCTCAAATGTAGGCAGCTTAATGAGCAAATAATGTTCATAGATACTTTAAACGACGGCACAGGGTGCATTAAGCAGTTTCAAAGTTGTTTCACAAGTAGGTGACTCGAAAAACGAGAAATCAATTGAACAGTGCTACGCATTATACCCTGATGATTGGCAGCGATCTTAGGTTGATCCCCAAGTCGCTTGCCCATGAAGCTGCTTTCATTTATTAATCACAATCATGATTGATCGGTCAAATTCATCAGCACATGTCGAAATAACCTTTAGGATTTTTTAATTGGAACTTTATCCGCAGTGACGCTATGAAATGACCTTGTCTAGAGGTTGCAATACCGGAACACTTTTACAAAACCGGTTTTTCGGTATTTGAGCAATGATATAACCGGCAATACCGGTTAAAAAATCAAAACACGAAAAGCTATCTATAACATGTATTGCATCAAAAAAAAAATTATTGAAGGTAGCGAATGTACTAGGCACATGAGTACGTTATGTTATAAGTAGAGACAGTCATCAATTACGAAGATTTTCTTTTTGATAAATGTTTTAGTGACTGAACCATAAAGCATCTGATGCTTTGTCTGACAACCGGTAGGGAAGCCAAGCCAATAATGGAAAACACTCTCCTCTTAAACTGAAGTTGAGGGAATGTTGCGAAGACAATCGTAAAATATGAAGATCAAATCCGAACTTACAACACTGTTCTGCAGATGAAGTTTCACTTACTATGACTGGACTGAAGTCAGCATTGTCACCTTCAGATGAATTTTTGTGCAACGATTCTGAAATTGCTTTTTTCCAGATGTTCATTGTCTTCATCGCTTGTGATGATACGAGTTTCTTCACCTTCTCTGTTTCTTCAGAAGATTATCGATCGATCTTGGAAATAAGTGAATTATCGTCTTCTTTGGTACAATTCAATCTATTATTCAGTGTTGGAAACAGCATGTCTTCACAACAGTTTTCTTGTCGCGCATGGATTACGGGTGTGAAGATATTGTGACATAACCTATTGATTTGTGTAGTGATTTTAAATTACTGTCGGTTCGATAGCTCTTTTTTTCCTTTCCTTAGTATTATTTGTTCAGCAGAAACACAGCACAAAATAAACCGGCATTTGGAAATCGTGAAATCGATTTTCGGTATTTCTTAAAAATAGAAAATACCGGTAAAACCGGTTGCCGAAGTCAATAAAGCACAGACCTTTCTGATTGATAAGTCAACAGATAGGTTTCTTTAGCTGACAAGAGTAGTAAGCAAAACTCCACTTCTGGACCGCGCAAGATGGCGGCCATCGCTGCGTCCCCCCCCCTCTCTGGCACGGCAGAGTGTCGTGGTCGGCCGCCGTGGTGCTTCGTGTCTGAGTCCCCCCCCCTCTGGAACGACAGAGGTTGTGGTCTGTCGTGGTGTGCCGGCCAGGTGGGTCCACGTTCACAACATGTTCGCTGACGTCCCCCCCCCCTCTGCAACGACAGAGTGTGAGACTCGGGTGAGTTGGTCCGACCGCCTGGTTGACGTGGGCGACCGTCTAGGTTGACGTGGGCGACCGCCAGGATTAGTCTTGAGGCTATAGTGTGTGATGTTTTTGGTGTGTAGCGTCCAAACGAAGCATCGGATGAGAAAACGGAGGCCAGATTCGGAATCTACGTGAAATTTTGGGTTAGGAAGGATGTTTCCAGCGAAATCTGAGAGAAAAAATTTTCGGCTGACGTCCCCCCCCCTGGACAGCTTGCTTCCAGTGGACGGATTTTGTCGTGCGATAGCTCGTTTGAAAGCTAAGAGTGAGACAAATTCAGTGAAAGAATCGGCTTGTTCGTATCTGCCTTCGTTTAGATGTGAGACGCCATTTAAGATTTTGGGACATTGGTGAAAAACGACAGAGTTAGAATTTGGGACGTTTTGGGCTGTAGCTTCAAAACGAACTATCGGATTGGTAAACGGATGCCAGATTTGGAATCAACTTGATGTTATTGTCCAATGAGGATCATCATCCAATGAGAATCAAGCATTTCTTTATAAATAGCGAGCCTTCCACAGTGAGAATCATTCCATCGTTGAATCACACGAGTGACGGACGCACATTTTCTCTCTCTCTAGTTCCCTGTTCTATTATCCAACTAAAATGGTAAGTCGCTACTTCCCTCCCTCTCCTCCCTTGAACGTAAACTTAATACAATCTTTTTTCATTTTCAGGCATCTACTCCATCTGCTGCACTAGTAGGACAAAATGGCGGTCAAACGTTACAAGGTTCGCTACGGTCAGATCATCTACAACTGAGGCCAGTGGAAGAAACATCCAAGGTACATAATCCTACACCGCTACAGCGTAAATTTAAACAAGCCTTGCGTTATGATGATCATAGCGTAGTACTCCAAACGGGAATGCTCCCTTCCACGGATGTCAAGATAATGCACAATCAGTATGGGGACTACATACTGATCCCCGTGAGTCCATACATTCGCCACCAACTTGATATTATTGAGGAGTACGTGACATTAAATATGGACATTCCTACTCCTCTTGCTCAAGAGTGGAAGGCGAGAGATGACAAGGATACTCCCTATAGAAAGATTTGGGATGGTAATCACATTTGCCTACCGGTATCACATTGGTGTACTTACTATAAGAAGGAGGGAGATCATTCAATACCCATCAGATGTGATGAGCTCGGAGAAGGTACTTGGGATATCCTTTTCAAAGTGAATGGGCTATATTATGGTCGACACAAGGATAATAAAATAGCCTCTCTCTCCATGCATATGGAATCCATCCTATATATTCCGAAACCACCCAACGTGGACGACATAATTGATCAAATCCTTAACAGCAGTGGTACGAAGCGCAAGTCGGAGAAGAATGCTACATCAAAACGCAAATCAAAGAAGGAGAATTGCTAGTCCTTTCCTAACTCTACCCTATGACAATTCGCTTATGTGCTTTGAGTGTCGTAGACGTGGTCTTATTAGATACATTTTACTTCTTCGTTGCCATCATATCATTTGTGTATTTTGTCGTGAAAAGCATCGATGTAATTCTTCATTTTGTAATATGTTATAGAACGTTTCCTTAGATGTGTAAATTTCCGTTTTAGGCTTCTATCATCATTTTTATGGATTGTGAGGGTGAACCTGTACAGGAGCTCAGTGCTATTGCTATGAACAATTGGACATATCAGATTGTTAGTGTCTATCATCAACATGCCAACTGCGATCCCAATGTTGATCAATGGGCGAGAAAACACATTCATGGACTTAATCTGAAATATTTGCAAGACTATGGCTTTTCTTGTGAGAGTGCTCTTCTTATTGACTTTAAACGATGGTTAGCTGCTTTCAATGTTATACGCATCTTTTGTAATAATCCTGGTAAGGAGAGGAAAGTATTTCCCAATCTAATCATTGATGATATTTTGCTCCCACCTTGGGATAGTAGAGTGAATCAACATTATCATGAAGTCACAAAACGTTTTAAGGATTTGTGTGTTCCTATTTTGTCTGTTCGTTGTAGTAGCTACGTTCATAACCAATGCTTCTTTCCTCCTTACCTCAACACTGCCAAAGTCCTGTATGGTTATCATTGCTCGCTGTATGATAGTTACCAGCTGTATCTATTTTATCTCTTTCAAACCATTGATTTATAATGCATGCTTGTTACCATTATTCAATAAATGTTACTATGAGAAGAGTTGTTGTTTTCATGCAATGGATGGGTTAGATAAAGGGCGATCATGTCTTTCTCAAACGACTGCGGAACATTACGTTTTCATAGGCAAAGTTTAAAAGGAGCTGTTCAAGATTATGTGATAAAATTTCATAAAGATGAGACCGACATCGAAGCAGTGGTCGATGATGCTAGCACTCTATTTCTAGAGTTAATGAATACATTCTCTGATAGCATTATCATGGCGCGATTAGTTGCGAAAATTAAGTTTAGTCATTTTGGAAAGGAAGAGGTGGAAAGTCGCTCTTTCCATTTTGCTTCTTATTCAATGGAAGTGGTAGATCACCCCCAAGAATTTTTTAAAAGACATATGATAAAAATTGCTGAACGTCTTAACGCATTTAACCATCATGGTAGCAGTCTAGTGATTGAAGCGATTTCAGATATTCACATTCAACTTTCCATAAAGAAAAATTGAAAATGCAGTGGTACTTGATTGTAGCACAACTGGTTTTCGAGCTATGTCTGCTCACTCTCGAAGTATATTCCTTCTGTACATGCGTCTATTATTTAGAAAAGGCTAGCAAATTCATATCTTCAAAAAGACTTGCTATAGACATCAGTAACGGTGAAACTATGTGTTGCGATGTATGTAAGCGAAAGGATGGAAATGAAAAGCGCATCTTCAAGAGATGTAAGCATGCTTTTTGTCAACGCTGTTTCATACGTAATTGCATTCAACTTTGCCAATGTAACCACTGTGACATTGCTCATTTCGAGTGTCACTTATGTCGCAATAGTTAGTACCTATGCAAATGTGGTAAAGATAGGTTTTAGCAAAGACTAACACGGAAAATGGCGAAACGTAAAATGACGAAACGTAAAAGTCAAAAGTTTTCTTCAGCCATTCAAGCTCTCCGACGAATGAAAGCAAATCAGCGATACAATGCTATACGACATGCTAACGATAAATTCATTTGTGAAATTATTTCTCATGTGAGGAAGTTGAGGACGAAGAAATTAGCGCCAAAACAACGAAAGTTACTTAAGCGATATGCTACGAAATTGCGTTTCATCTCCAATCCTAAAGTCGCCCTTCAAAGAAAGAGGAAAACTCTAACACAAAAGGGCGGTTTCCTTTCAGCAATACTTCCAATGATAGCTCCTGCCGTGGGCAACCTATTGGGAAATATCTTTGGCTCTAAGCGTTAATTATGCAAATGTTGAGTCTCAAAGTAATAAAATGGATTTCAGACTTCAATGTGATAAAGTTCTGACTGTATCAGGTCCATCTCATGCAGGTAAAACTGTTTTCACGCTGAATTTATTGGATAAAAGAAGGGAGTTGTTTAAGGAACCTATCAATCGAGTGATTTGGTGTTATGGTATTTATCAACCGTCGCTGTTTCAGGAATTGCAAAGTCGCAACTTTATTCGACATGAAGGAATTATTCCAGTGGATAAACTTCAGTCTAATGATGTTGTTGTATTGGATGATTTATTAAAAGAAAGTAAGAATTCAAAAGATGTTACAGATATGTTCACTCGCGCAGCACACCATAAAAGGTGTTTTATCATCTATATTACACAAAATTTGTTTCCTGATGGAAAAGAAGCTCGTACACGAAACCTGAATACACACTATTATGCTATTTTCAAGAATCCGCGAGATAAAAGTCAATTTGAAATTTTAGCGCGACAAGTTGCACCCAGAGGATCAAAAGCCTTAATTGAAATTTTTCAAGCAGCTACTGAAAAACCATACGGTTACTTATTCATTGACTTTACGCAAGAGTGTCCGGAAGAATTTAGATTTCGAAGTGATATTTTGAAAACTCCCATGATTATCTACAAACTATGAGTTCTTATTCTCGCATGATTGTTATTCCTCAGGATGAATATGTACAATTGACTGCCATGCAGCAAGTAAAGCAACCTCTTGCAAATCAAATGTATAGGAAAGAAATAGATTATCAGCAAAATGTTCACATCAAAGATCCACATCGTGCTGTATTATTACAATCGGAAACTGTTGAGCAATTGAAAAACTTGAAGAATAAGATGCGTGACTCTGTATCGACTGCTACACCTTTAGCATCTCGCGCACATGCCATATCTCTTTTCAACAGTATTGAACCCCATCTCAATGTAAATGATAGAGGAGAAATCATTACAGATGAAAATAAAGTGATTGATGCTTCACGTTATGAAGACTTGATTCAGTATGCGACACGTAGAAAGCGCCGTCAGGGCTATGTTCCACCTGGTTGGTCATACTTTCTTAAACTATTGAAAAAGCATAATGTGCCAAAATTTGCTTTAAATAATGAGACATTGAAAGAACTTGATTCAACAGTGGCTACTACTCCAATGCTTCAGGCGATGAAAATGCCAACAAATTGGTTTAAGACGTCACCTGCTACATCCCCTCCCACACTCACTAAGCAAACAAGAGGAAGAACTCGACGTAGATCTACATCGCCACTAAAACTGGTAAAAGGAAAACGTAAAACAGCTCCTCCTAGGAAATACATGTTCTCAGACTATTAATATGAAGCAGATGTGTTGCTTGCCATGTAATGAGCCGCCAGAGGTGAATGTCGTTGTCACTTGCACTTGCTGCGCCAGCTCTCATAATGAAACCCCTAAGCAATGTGAACACGATCGCAAAACCGCTAAAGCTAAATGCTGCAGTTGTTGTAAATGTAGAAAGGCAAGAAAGAAAAAAGATGAGAAGGAGGAAAAAGAGTCAGCCGTCATCGACTGAACGTTTGAAGTCAATCTATTATGATGTAAAACATCCGGCAGGATTTGCATCTATCAAGAAATTATCAAAAGCGAGTGGTCTTCCACAATCACAAGTGAAACGATGGTTAAAGGGTCAGGCTACCTATACACTCCACAAACAAGCGAAAAAGAAGTACCGCACCCGCCATTATATTGTTCATGACATCGATGAACAGTGGCAAGCAGATTTGTGCGATGTTGCCTCCATTTCAAAACATAACTCGGGCAATAATTTTATTTTAACCGTCATTGATATTTTCTCGCGTTATGCGTGGGCTCAACCTTTAAAAACTAAAGAAGGGAAAGGAGTAGCAAAAGCATTCCAAACAATTTTTCGAGAAGGTCGCATTCCAAAAAGAATTCAGAGTGATCAAGGAAAAGAGTTTGAAAATCAGCATGTGACAAGATTATTTGAGAGGCATGACATTGAGTTGTTTAGTGTAAAGAGCGCTTATAAAGCTGCACTCGTTGAACGTTTTAATCGCACATTAAAAAATCGTTTGTGGCGACATTTTACTGCCAACTTGACACAAAATTGGACAAAGGTTCTACAAGATACACTCCATGCCTACAATCACTCTATCCATCGTTCTATTGGACTCAGACCAGTAGATGTAAATGCTAACAATGTAGATAAAGTGCGCGAATCATTCCAACGTAAACGCACTCATGTGAAAAGTGATGTGAAAATTGGCGATAAAGTTCGTATCTCAAAAGTGAAAAGTGTTTTTGCTAAAGGGTACCTCCCGAATTGGACAGAGGAGGTATTTACAGTATCAAGGATTAATCAAAAAGACTCTCCGACCACCTACAAGTTGAAAGATTACGATAATGAAGAAATTGAGGGTAGCTTTTACCGCGATGAGATTGAGGTAGTCACTGAAAGTGAAACATATTTGGTAGAGAAAATCATTCGATGTAAAAAACGGCAAGGTGAAGAATGGTGTCTTGTTAAATGGACTGGTTATCCTTCAAGTATGAACTCTTGGATGCGTCGTGCCGACATCTTTCATCTAAGTGATCGACAGTGATTCATGCAAAGTTGTAACTAACAATGTTTAGGGTTTGAGCTATGAATCCAACTGCCTCATTTTATTCACGACCCTCCTACGTAAGTGGTGGAGGACAAATTTACATCGGTGCTCGCCGCCAACGTGGAGGTAGCATACTTGGTGCACTGAAATCTGTTGTAGCACCTCTCATATCCAATGTCGGTAGATCTTTAAAACGAAATGTTTTAAGTAATGCCGTTGGCTTTGCTGGTGATGTTGCTAGTGATCTTTCCAGAGGTAGAAGTTTCAAGAGCAGTTTGTTGAATCGTGGGAAGGAACGCGGTTTAAAAACATTGAAGCAGACCATTGCTGGTGTTACTCAAGGAAAGAAATCACCTAAACGAATGAGAAAAGGAAGGAGGAAACATCGCGGAGCTGGTAAGGTGCAATCTTCAGTCAAAAGGCATTCACGCAAACGTCGCAGAGGCTCTAATCATTCATCAGGCGCTAAACGACGACGCTGCTATAACTTCTAATCATGGAGTGTAAAACTTCCGGTTTTTGTTTGTTCGATCAACAAGCCATACAGACAGATATTCTTAGTTCAAGTATTGTAGATTATCATCCTCGAACAGCTGAGAATGCTGGCCCCATTGAATTTGTTATTCCTGGTGGTAGTGATGACTACATAGATTTGAGTTATGCGATGCTTGATTTGAGGTTTAGAATTCAGCAAGCAGATGGAACTGCTATTGACGATGCACATAAAGTTGGACTGAACAATTTACCATTGACTACATTACTTCGCGATGTTTCTCTAACGATTGGAGAGCAGCAGGTGGAAGGTGGTCAAAGCGATTATCCCTATAAATCATATTTCACTCATGTATCGCAGTTTCATCCAGCAGCACAAAAAAGTCATATGGAAGCCATGGGATGGTACAGAGATGAAGCAGGAAAATTTGATGTTGAAACAAACAGTGGCTTTGTAAAGCGATCTGCTATGATTAAAGATAGTAGAGTATGTCAGCTATATGGTCCGCTGAATTTAGACTTCTTTAGACAGTCAAAGTTTTTACTCTGTAATACCAGCATGCGACTCAAGCTGACATTGAATAAGCCTGAATTTGCGCTGAATGCATTTGCTAAAGTTGACAATTTTAGAATTCATGTGGAAGATATTGCACTTTACATTCGTCGAGTAGTACCGAATCCAAGTGTCATTAGAGGGCATGCTGAAGGTCTTAACCGCCAAAATGCCATTTACCCCGTTCAGCATACAAAGCTTCTCACCTTTACAATTCCGAAAGATCAAAAGAGTTTCATGAAAGATGGCCTCTTTCCATCGGAAGCACCGAAGCTCCTCATGGTGGCAATGGTTGAAAATGATGCATTTAATGGTAATATAAAGAAGAATCCTTTCAATTTTAAACACAATCAGTTAAGTGAAATTGCTTTACGTGTTAATGGTGTGAGTCATCCTGGTCCACCCTACAAACCAGATTTTGCTTCGGATCAATTTATGCGCAGTTATGTTGATTTTATGGATGTCTTTGGCTTTTACAATACGGATGATACCAACGGACTGACTATGAAAGAGTTTAAGAGTGGATATACTATTTATGCATTTGATTTGACTGCTGACAGCGATATTAGTGCACCCTATCGTCAAGCGAACGTGCCTCATAATATTCGTTTGGATTTGACGTTCAAAAGAACACTACCTGAGACGATCAATGTATTAATTTATGCAGTCTTCGATTCAAATATTGAAATTACAAAGTATCGTGACGTGATTCTTCAGTATAATCGTTAATGAGTTGGTTGACTGCTGACGATATTAAGACTAAAGTGCAGCATAATGCAGACGAAGCGACGTTGAAAGCTTTCGATAATGTCTATTCACTCGATACCTTACCACCTGCAGTAAATCACTATCCCATCTTTATTGTGCTAAACACTCATTCACAGAATTTAGGCGGTGAGCATTGGAAAGCGATCTTTATTGGAAAAGACCGACGTGGTGAACTATTTGACTCTCTTGCTCAACCTCCAAATATACCAACACAGCAGTGGTTGAGAAAACATACGCGTCAATATCAGCGAAATGAACGCATACTACAACATCCACTTTCATCAACGTGTGGTGCTTTTGTACTGTACTTCATCTTAAAACGTTTACATGTATCTCGATTTGCATCTATTATTCAAAACTTTTCATGTAATCCATCCTCTAATGAAAAAATGATTTGTAAGTTCTATCATGATTTGAAATAAAAACATCATGTTGGAAAAATTGTTTTTTATTTTACAATCCGCTGGGTACGTACATACTCAATGAGATAGTCTAGGATCATATTTGCTTGTTCATGAGATTTTAGTCCAGTAATGATCACTTTACTATTATGAAAGATTGCCACATGCACAGGCAACCAACAACTAATGAGAGCTGCAGGAAAAAGTTCGGGTTCATAACACAAACTGTAACTGCTGGTACGAATCTTCAAAAATGATAGACTGTCACTCAATTGAGTAGAGATCACCATATTGTCCACAGTCAGATTCGACATCACACACCTCTCCCTCTTCCATATCCGACGTAGTAGTCTTTGTAGCTCTAAGCGCATTGACTGCGCCGATGAATGAGAAAGGGCGCCGAGAATCTGTACAGTCCCATTTGGGAAGAGTTGAAGATTCCGTGAATTGTTCATCTTCACCACTAACATTTGAGGACGGCCCGGGTAATACTTGCTGTTTGGAAGCTGTTGGCGTAATGTTGTGAGATCGATTTTGGTGTAGAGTCTGAAGCGACGGAGAATGTTGACGATGGTGTAGCGATGGCGCTTCATGATGAAAGAATGAGTAAATTGAGCGATGTACCTTCCTTTTATACTTTTCCCAACTACCTTGATGAAATGTGAAGTTAGTATGAAGTTGGGAATGATAGAGTTGAATTCGCCGATTGTTGACGCGCAGCCAGATGCGATTTCCAATACGTGAATGTCTTTTCATATAGAAGTATTTCAAGTCCTTCATGATATGATGTAGAGATTGAAAATGACGATAAGATAAAACAAACTCTCTTCTCACATTTCCAGTTGAATCTTTGAAATAGACGTTTCGATCATGATCCGTTTCAATACGTTGTAGGGAATCTAATTTCCAACTCATGGTGCGTGGTAATCATATCTGATTAAGATTTGCATAGTAGGGCGATGAACTCACGACGAATAAATGTCATGATGGAGCGATGTATGTATCTTCTATACTTCTCCCAATTGTATTTGCGAAATGAGAAACAGTTTGCGGAATGAGAATGGTAGATTTGAATTTCATTTCTGTAATGTTGAAGCCAAACTTGATCACCCAAGGAGATGAATCTTAATGTTTCAAAATATTCCAAATCCCTCATGATATCATTGAGGTTGACAAATTGTCGCCATGTTAATGTAATTCCTCTTGATGTATGACCATGAGAATTTTTGAAATGTACGTTTCCATCACGATCAACTCTGATATATTGTAGAGAGTCCAAAATCCAAGTCTTCATGATGTTATGCAAAGTTGCAGATTAGCAATATAAAAATGTCGTTTTATCATATTTTGCTTAGCAATGCGGCTACAAAGAGATTTACTAGCAATCGAGCCGCACTCTTTTCTACTCCCATTGATCATGCACAACAGCTAAATGGGAATTGGGAAGTGGGTGTCACTCAACTTGTTTATAGCAACTGTGTCTATACTTTTGATCATGAGGTGTTGACTATTAATATGAGACGTACAGCTGCTTACCAATGTGAAAAGGGGTGCCGAATATACATTCCACAGTGGCCAAAGAAAGATCTCTTATCATGTAAAAAGTTTATATATGATTTCTTGAATAAAGCGTGTAAACATATTGTCCAATTTACTCCGCACAATGATGATTATAATTATGTACATCATGTAGTTGAGAAAGATTGGATTGTTGGTTTAAGTCCAAGTTTAAGAAATGATTTAGGCTACCTCGCTAGCGCCTTAACAAGCTATGATAATTTTAACGTTAATTACCACATAAGTGGTCATAAACAGTTAATATATCGAGAGGAAGCTTATTATGTAGATCTTATTCCAAGAAATGAGAAGACGTTGGTGAAGAAGATTGTGATTAAGCCAAGAAAGACAAACATGACTCCTGAAACATTATTGAAGAAATTTAATTATCTCCTTCGAGTAGATGACAAACAAGTGGCAACATTGACTTATATTAAATCATCTAATCATATTGCAATAAGCAAATTAAATGATGATGATCTAGTATTAGTTTGTTCAAAAGATTTTCATCAGTTCTTACGACATCGTTCTGCAGCTGTTCATGGAAAATCTGATATGCAACATTTACCATGTGAAAGGTCAAATCAATTTGATACAGAATGGGCCGTATCTTTATACAGAAAGTGTGTAGAGCCTTTTGGTGGTTTCTTACATGAAACAAGAGTGTTGATGCCTCGCATTATTACTTCGGTTAAATTGGTTGTAGATTATTTAAATGAAGTGATTAATGAGCAACATATTTCATTTTCTGAAAAAGAAGGTACTTTGTCTCTCACTATAAATGGAAAAGGTATTGAACTAATTATGGATAAAACTCTAATGGACATTTTGGGTTTTGATCAAAATATCTTTAAAAGTGGTACTGTAACCAAAGCTAGCGCAGACATGTCGCTATCGCGTCGTATTAACTATTTTCAGATATATTCCAATATTGGTGAAGATGTACGTGTGGGAGATGTTGAAGCTCCATTGCTAGCAATGATACCATACCAGCCAAAAAGCTGCAGTATTTTATCTGAGCATACTTTCAAGAAAGTGCATTATACAAAGCTGAAATCAAACTACATCCCACAAATTGATATTGCCATTTATGATGATGCTGGTGCGTTGATTCCTTTTCATAAAGATGCTGTGACAAGTATTACACTCCATTTCCGAATGAAGAGTTAATGCAAAAGTATGCTAATATATTTTTCCAATGTGAATAATATGGAAAGTGAAAATAAGGACTCGTTTCTAATCTACTTGCCCAGTAATGCTTCTATGAATAAATTTCCCAAAAATAAACCATCAGACTATCGAGTAGAATTAAATCGGCCACTGCATTTAGAAGGTGAATGGGAAGTTGGCGTTTCTAGTATTTGCTATGATAGCAATATTCAGAATGTGAATGATTTGGAAGAAATGATATTGACTCCTCGCACCCATGATGGAATAACGATGAATAATGCATTTCAGTTCCCATACAATTTAACATCAGATGGAAAGTGGAACTATGAATGGATTCAGATAAAATCAGATTCTTATGAGCCATTTGGGAATGAGAAAATTATTAAGGCATTCAACAGTGGTAATACTTCCATCATGAAGAATAAAAATCAGAAAGCTTATGAGTTTACTATCTATCATTGGAGTGGGAGACAGTTCCTCCGCTTTCATTCTTTTACTAAAGGTCTTACGCTGAGGTTGGATAGTGAATTCTATCCACATCTTGGTTTTGGTCATGGACTACATCTAACGTCAATTGCTACTGCAAATGTTAAAAAAGTTTATTCAACTCGAATCAACAAATTTCATTATAGATTTAAAATATTTGATGAAGATGTTGTAGAATGCGAAGAACGCATCATTTTGAAAAAGCGTGGTGTTCAACCTTTATCACTTATTGAGTTAGTAAAACGATGGAATGAGACTGTGGGTAAGAAGTATGGAGAGAAAATTATGGCGGACAAAAATAAGTTGGTTATTCAGAAATATAATGACAAACTTACAGTTTATTTCTCTCCAACCTTGCGTCATTTTGTAAGACATTATACGCCTATTATTGGAAGCGGTGTGGTGTATGGTTCTCATGAATATCACACTAAAGCTGATTCAGTTAATGATGAATGGTGGGTGGACATCTATGGCGATCGCATCAAGAAAATTTACCAGTCTTATGAAGAATCTAAAGTTGCTATCAATATAATGCCGCGTCTATATCATACAGTTGAAAGCTTCATTCATGTAGTAAATCCTTATATACAACAGAAGTTGAAGCATGTGATGAAAAGTAAATATGATGTAAAGACACACCACATTTCGTTTTCAATTGAAAAACAACGCGTTGTTCTGAAACTGGGTGATGACATTCAATGTCAATTGAGTAAAAATTTGAAAAAACTCTTTGGCTTTTCAATGCTACAAACTGTGTTTGCTGCTGCGCATACGATTGGTATAGAAACACCAATGACACTTGATAAACATGAACAACACCTTTACATTCAAAGTGATTTGATTTTACCTATTTCTGTTGGCGAGAAAAAAGAATACATTTTACGTGATTTCATTCATGATAAAGACGCTTCATATGGAATAGTCGAGAAGATGTTTGAATCTATTTTCTATCATCCCGTCGTCAAACAAACTATACCCTCTATTGCTATCAAAATTACCAATGGTTTACAAGAGTGTATCCATGTGAAAGATACTAAATCCCTCGTAACTTTAGTGTTTCGGAAAACAAAGTGAAGTCATTGTGATATGTTTATTGAAATAAAAATATGTATATGAAAAAGTCTTTTCACAGATATAGGGGGAATGGGCTGACTGTAGGCATATATTCACAAGGAAGAAACGATCTCATGCGATACATAAAACAACCATGTATATCTACAAAAAGCAACATCAAAATACTGAGTTAAAGTTGATTATGTCAATACATCTCCTGAATGTGGTAGCGTGAGTTTTATTCTTTTGGGTGGAGGTATGTTTGTGTCAGGATGTCCATGTGGAAGAGATGTGTTATGTCCTATCCAACACCTCTTATCCTCCCATGCTGAAAGTGCTCGTTTCTTGAACGTGTACGTTTTCACAGTATGAACTTGAGATTTTAAGATTGTCATATTGACAAACGTTATAGTTTTATTTTTATAGGCCTTCTTATAGGACCGATGTTTCATTTTATGAACAATGGATTTTGATATACCTTTAGCACGCTTAATACTATCTGCACATTCTTTTAGTTTCATGGAATACATTTTAGGACGGAGGAGAATCATTTCATCTATTTCCTTTCCTGCTGTTTCATCCTTAAAACAACCAAGTTTGGCTTTATTCTGTATGGAATAGAGTGGATGAGTGGGATTGTAGTTAGATGTATCGAAATATTTTTCTAATGACTTACCTACTTCATTAAAATTTAAATCTTTTTGAGTGGTAATTCCTAAAAAGAAACTATCTGTATCACCACCCAGCAAGCGAACCTCTTTTACGAGAGGGCATGGTTTTAATATTTTGTAGAAGAGTTGATACATTTCAAGCTTGGAATAATCTAAAACGGCTTGCCCAATATAGATGGGTTTGCACAACTCAACTTCTGATTTAATCATTTTAACACCTACAAGATCCTCATCGATGATGTCTCTATCAATGAAAAGAGGTGATGAGGTCAATTTGTGATATTTTTGTTCATCAACGACTAGTTTGTAATTCATACGTTTTCTAACATCCTCCATGGTCTTTCCGAATAGACTATTATTCTTATATTTATAAAAATCCTTTTCAAAATTATTTTGGGCGAGTGCACGTTTTTGACTGTTACTATCTATGTAGGGTTTGAGGAAGGCTTTCTGTCTAAATTTGATAATGCGGTGAACTGACTTTAGAAGCATGCCCATTTCTAAATAGAATTTTAATATGCAGAAGTGTACGAGATAATTTTTCTTATCATATTGGGTGAGTAAAAGTTTGCGGCATGGTTTGTACCTTGGCTGTCCACACTCTGTTAAGTTATTATGAAATTGTGACATGAATGGTGAAAACATATCTTCAGTCACTTCGCCAGATTCAGGTGCGAGTGGGAAATCAGCAGTTTTATTTTTAATACTATTTGGATAAATCAAATCCACTTCAAAATAATATCCCCAATCACCTTCATCTGGAATATTCAGTATGTTTGAAGGGTTGGAGTAATACTCAAGCTCATTTTGATTTAACCAACTAAACTCGGAATGAGGTAGTGGTTTAGACAGTGAACTGCCATATAAATTATTTTGGTCATAGTACTTTAGGTGGATATGATCATCACCTACTGTTTCAGATTTTATATGATGTTTATTTACAAATGTGAGACCACCGCGTATTCCGCGCTCAAATATATTATACATCTCCGGGTCTTGTAAGAGATGAATGGTCTCACCAGTCATTTTAAAGGCTGATTTAAAGGACATGGCTGGTAGACTGACAAAGTGGATAGGATCTAATTTGTCTTCTTCTAATGCCACTCGTCGAAACTCCTGAAAGACATCAGCCAGCAAAATGACATCTAATTCTAAGTAAGCGATCATATAATCGCCAAACGTTTTACAATTAAATTTTAACCATGCCTCTTGAGCATGTTCATAGTCCTCTACTGGACAATCTTCACCCGTCAAATCGTTTTTGAATTTGTCAATGGAAGGAAGGGTTGTTTCATTTAGTTTAGACATTGAGCTAAAATACGCATAAGGAAAGACTCCTTTGCGAGTGATTATTTCATCCGTTAAGTTTGGATAGTGTTTCTTCAAAGTTTGACTATGGGGAAGAAACTTGAGATTACGAACGAGAGAAGCTAGTGACGCTGACATGAATTGAAATGAATCTAAAAATTTTATTTCGAAGAAGACTGTCTTATTTTCTTTAGTTTTATCTACTGGTACTTTTGCTGTCATTGCCATGAATTTTTCTCTCGTTTGTGCTATTACATTAAACTGCCACGATTTCATCTGGCTCAACCCTCCTTTTATGAGCATATGACTGTCATAGCCCTTAAAGTTATGAAAAATGACGGGTAGTACACGACGTCTCAACCTAAGTGAAAAGTTACATTTGGAGCAGAGTGCGTTTCTAAATTTACCAGTGATGTGATCATGATCACGCACTTTCTTAATTTTATCGTCATCAAACGTTTTATGACATTTAGGACAGGATGTGCAACTTTCAAATTTTTGTTTGTCTTCATCTGACATATGTAGTGACTTACGCTGCAATTGGGAATCATATGATTGTTGAAATTTTGCAGCTTTATCGAGAAATTCTAGAAATTTTGAAATGCAATCTTCACCTTGCCAAGTATGCATTTTGTTTTGTCTATTCCTAAAGTGGTCATGCCATACTTCATAGCAGGATATGGCTGCTGGCTTGTGGATGATATCATCAATGTAGCATTCTATGTCTGCGTAAATGACACGCAGGGGACTTAATTCGTCACCATTATCCCTATGTGAAAATATTTTATCTTTGGGCATGCGTTCCATTTGTAATTTACCTCGCTTGCACCATTCATAGTGAGTTTCAAATTTATCTTTACTCCAAAATGAGCGGATGCAGCGGTCGCATACAAAATGTTCACCTCTTTTAGAGTGCCCCAAGTGAGTGTACAAGCGAGAGATTTTGGGAATACCACAGTAGTGCCATTCCTCGCTATCATCTTGTTTTACTAATAAGAGGTTGACTACACGTTCATAACAAGTTGAACGTGAATTATAGCGGGCACCCTTCAACCCCTTCTCCCACACGTGAACGACAATTTTAATCTTATTATGTTTTTCGAACGTTTCTACATCTTTGATTTTCATGTTGTTACTATCACAACCTTCAAAGTCTAGTTCATCCTCCCACTGTCTATAGCTATAGGTGCGATCTCGATGCGCGTTGATATCATTATAGTGAAGGATGGATAGGACTGCATATTTGAAACACTGTGATTTACAATCAACATTGATGACAGCTTTCTTATTATACAACGTTTTTGGAAGTTTAAATGTGCCTCGAGCTGCATGACTTTCTAATAGGGAAATTTTGAATATGGCTGAGTCCACACCATCAAAAATGAGAGCGCTGTCGCGTTGATTGAATTTATCTACATTTGATTTTAAACATTGAATGTGAAAATTTAGCCAAGACTCGCAGTCTACAACTTCGGTTGCGGAAGAGGAAGGAATATGAAACTGTATTCTCTCCGTCACTTGACCCGTTTGAAAATCTATTTTAATATATTTTAGTTTAAGGTAGATGAGCGCCTTCATTCTAAAATTGTCTAAATTATTGAAGAGCGCTTCGATAATGTTAGAATTTTGAAGGAGCCACTCAGGAAAATCTACAATTTGAGTATTGGACTCCATGCAGTAGTCGCGTACTAAATTATTATGTGAAACATTAATGAGGGAGATGGTAGAGGTACCGTTGGTGTAGTGATCATTTGCATGCGTGTGTTGAAGTCTGTGCGAAGATCGCTGAAAGTGACTATCAAAAGAAAGAGGGCACAAATCGCAAGGAAAGGAGATGTCATCGTCAGAATCAACTTCACCTCCGGAGATTGACGCCGCTTTGCGTTGACACACACGTTGTTTGATGTGTCGAAGGAGACTGTGCTTCCTTGTAAACATATGTCCGCAGTCGGCACATTCCCACTCGTTGCCTTGCCGCGAGAGTCCTGAGCTGGAACTCACATCACCTGAAAGAGAAATCATTCTTTCATCTCTGTTCAAGCCTCAGTGTAGTGTTACAACCTACCTTGACTCAATAACTCTAAACTTTCCTCGAGAAGAGAGGGCGTTGGTGATGAAGTTGATGCCTGAAATTGAGGAAGATGCTATTAGTCACACGTTTGAGGGAGATGAGAGGAAATTTTCAACTTACCATTTCAACGAAATCAAGTTTAAGGTTGATACTTCTACAAGATAGAGACTTCACTCAAATAATAGTCAAAGAGAGAGATCGTGCGTTCGTCACTTGTATGATTCACAGATTAAATGAAATGACCTGAATGTCACTTTGCTTATATACTTTCATCCTCTTCATTCATTGGATGTTCATTCTGATTGGCTGCTTGTGTATACTTAAGAATTAGAAAAATGTTAAAGTTATCATTATTCAAAGTCAGCATTTCAAAGACAACATGACAAGTCCTCCAACAACACCAAATACCGCATTGGAGTTCTCCTCTCCATATACATCAGCAAAGGTGCTCGTTACACCAAATGCACCAAGAAAGGCGAAGGTGGAGAAGACATACAATCTCGACAATATACGAAAGTTATCATTATCGGAGGAGGATGAAGAGGAGTTGCCCGACCTAACAGGCATACGGTGGAAATATTTACAATATGATGCCGAAGGGGTGATGGAGATGACCAGCAAGTCGCACTTGCATCAAATATGGGAGTGGTACACCCCTAACTCCCAACCGCGAACCGTGGCGGAGTGGGCGTACATTGAGAAAGTGAGGGACGCTGCAGAAGAACGTTTAAAGCAGCTCAACTGTTTTTGTAATCTATGTGAAGCCAGACTCTGGGACGATATTGACGATGAAGACCTTTTGAAATACATGCCATAATAAATGTTTATTTCGTATTATCTTTGCTTTCATACTGACTTACTTGAATGGGGTTTTAGTGAATAATTTAACCATGTATACTTTTTCATTTGGAAATAGTAGCACGCTTAGTTTAACTTGTAAATCTTATAACATTTCATATGGACGATGATGGTAGATGAAATAGTGTCAAATAAATTAAGATAGCTTACACTTCTGATACAGGGATAGCAATCGACTGCGATCCATGTGTAAAGAGCTTGTTAGACTACGGATGGGCTTAAGTGGATGATTTAACCATGTATACTTTTTCATTTGGAAATAGTAGCACGCTTAGTCTAACTTGTAAATCTAAAAACATTTCATATGGACGATGATGGTAGATAAAATAGTGTCAAATAAATTAAGATAGCTTACACTTCTGATACAGGGATAGCAATCGACTGCGATCCATGTGTAAAGAGCTTGTTAGACTACGGATGGGCTTAAGTGGATGATTTAACCATGTATACTTTTTCATTTGGAAATAGTAGCACGCTTAGTCTAACTTGTAAATCTAAAAACATTTCATATGGACGATGATGGTAGATAAAATAGTGTCAAATAAATTAAGATAGCTTACACTTCTGATACAGGGATAGCAATCGACTGCGATCCATGTGTAAAGAGCTTGTTAGACTACGGAAGAGAGAAGTGTGTTATGTTGCGTGTGGCGCGTGAGTGTCCTCCCATTTCATTCCATTCATCAATTCGTCTCATTGATAGAGACAGGTAGAACTCATGGTTCTCATAACGTATGCAATGGAAAGTTTTAGGCAACCTTCGACAGTTGGCTAAATGTCGCCCTGACGCGAATGCATGCTACGTTGAGACAGAGGCAATCACTTGCAAACATGACGCAGAGAGGTTTAACAAGATTGACCATTGCCGAATGTCCCTTGCGGTATACATAGCTACGGGTTTCACCGCCGCCCTTTACAGGAACGCCCGTCGAAAGGAAGTATTACACCGAACTTCATTTGCAACGTTCAAGTTGACTGATAGCAGATTCAACTTAATGATAGTATTCGCCAGTCCGAAGACTGCCCAGGGCAAACCGCGAGGAGGTTCTATCATGTCTTGCCCCATGGTGGCCCTTAAGAGAGCCGATGGTTCGTTCTCGGGAGTAACAAGATGACTATTGGCTTGAATAGTCAATAGGTATGACGGTTAGGTTCTCGTATACCCTATACCGCCTAAGCCGTGGTGGTGCATCTGGCACCTTTCGGATGCGGGTGGTATTTGGAGTCCACACCTCATCCGTCCAAACGATCCTCTTGATCTTCCCCTTCTTCTCATCCTCATCCCACTCGTCGAGGATGACGAACTCGGGAATGCCGTTGTCTTCATCAGTGAAGACGGGAATATTGTCGGCAGATGTCGCTTCCATCGTGACTTCAAATTGAATGAGAAGCGCTACAATCTTCTGGCTTATATAGGGTTTTCAACAATGAATTGCTCAACAGCGAATCAGAATGCTTCAGGGATAGCAATCGACTGCATAATGTTCAAGTTGACTGATAGCAGATTCAACTTAATGATAGTATTCGCCAGTCCGAAGACTGCCCAGGGCAAACCGCGAGGAGGTTCTATCATGTCTTGCCCCATGGTGGCCCTTAAGAGAGCCGATGGTTCGTTCTCGGGAGTCGTCATCCTACAGCCTACCAATTCTGCTGAGAGAGTCAAAGACTCTCTCTTTGGTAGCACTGTCGACTTCCACACTAACTGGCATGTGAGTATAGAGTGGAATGTAGCACCATTCCGTTGGATTGACAGCAGTTGCTGTCATCGGATTGCCAATCCGAGCAAGATTGTTGTGGACTCTGTCTTGCTCCTCTAGCCTGACAAACTCCTCAAATAAATTTCGCGGCCTTATCTGCGGTCCGCGAGGAGAGCTAACTTGACTGTTCGGCGTCTGCATGATTGAAATGAAATGAAATGAGAGGCAGTGGTTTATATACCCCTCTAACGCGACGCAACGTTCAAGTTGACTGATAGCAGATTCAACTTAATGATAGTATTCGCCAGTCCGAAGACTGCCCAGGGCAAACCGCGTGGAGGTTCTATCATGTCTTGCCCCTAGGTGGCCCTTAAGAGAGCCGATGGTTCGTTCTCGGGAGTAAATTGATGGGGTGGTGAAGGCGGGCAAAGATCTGCAATGAAAATGATATGTATTAGAATAGGATATACTATCTTATTTGCTTTTCACTTACCAAGTTAGTCATCCTTAGGTAGTCTCGCGCGTTTCCGAATCGAAAATTTATGCAAGTGACCGCGCATTCGTAAGCTTGCATGGAGACACTTCTTGCTCGGATGACCGTTGTAGCAAATAATTGACTCGTCCAGATTTTTATTTACCAATACTTCGCCGGCCAAATGATTGTCCCGAATAGGGATGTGAAATTCAAACAAACGATCCTCATTCACACGTTCCCACTCATCCCTCATGCGCTCCAACTTCTCACACGCCTGCCTCTCATCACCCCGCCGAGCCACAGTCCTCTCCAACTCAACATTCCTCGCTCTCAACACACTCATCTCCTTCATCATCTCCTCAAACTTCGCCTCTGCATCTCTCATTCTTCTCTCCGCAGCACTCGCCCTCTTCTCACACGCATCATTCTTCTCTTCCAACTCTCGCGTCTTATTCTTCAAATCAGTCACACAACGCCTCATTCTAATGTTTTCATCCGCCACCTCCTTCGACTTCAAATCCTTCTTTTTCAACTCATCCAACTCCTTCACAACTTCATCCTTCACTTTCTTCAAACTCTCAAACTTATTCACTAACAACTCATGCGCCATCTGCTGCGAAACATGCCTCTTCTCTTCATCCTTCAACCACCTCGCCGACTGCATACGAATCCCACCACTCTTCACTTTTGGGGAAGATGAGCTCTTCGGGGGGTCGGTGATGACGATGTTGGACACCTCCGATGACGAAGAGCTCAACTTCCTCACACGCTTCCTCACACGCTCCCTATCTAAATCCACATCATCCTCATCATCACTCTCAAGCACTCTCTTCCGCTGCTCAATCTCACCCTCCAACGACGCAACCGCTCTCGCCAACTCATCATTCTCAACAACATTCTCAACAACATTCTCAACAACATTCGCAACATTCGCCAACATTCGCTCCCTCTCTTCCACAATCAACTGCGTAAATCTCAAATCAGTCACTAAACCACCACTACAGTCAGCATGCACTCTGTAAAAACGCACCTCATCCTCATCACCCTTCAGCACTCTACACTTTACGCAAGCAACCCTATTCAAGACAATCATGTGGCCGGTGCCCGCCTTCTTCACATGAGCTTTGGCGTCCGCACTGCGATTAACTCGCCCACAAGAGCACATTTTGATGTGATATTTACGATTTTTGTCATTGGCCATGTTAGATTTTATTGTGAACTGTAAGATAATGAAATTTGTATAAGTTTGGAATCATGTAGTACAGTCATATTCCTAAAGAGTGTAGTGAGTGGCACTCGATCCCGTCGACAGCCCGAAGGCCTTGTACCGATCACTAGGGAAGTGAGAGATCTTCCCCGATACCCGCTCTTTACAGCTGAAGACATCATTGTCACTGCCCCGAAGTGGTAACAGGAACGCCGAGTCAAAGGTAGTGATCAGTAGCTGGGATCTAACCCCTCAAAGCTGCCTTAGACTTAGTTAAATTTCAAATCTGATAGCATATTTGAACTCAGGATACTTGAAAACCTTAGTCTATATGTTAAAACTTTGAAAAAAGTGAAAATTAAGAATTTTTAAAAAATTCCGCATTTTACTACTCATACTACTTTTAAAAAATTTTATCAGTAGTAAAGACACTATCAAACTCTATCATACAAACTTTGAAGTAGCAAGATAGCTTGCCTACTTCAAAAGATAGAGTCCTTTGCACCCGATATCGGGAGCTCAGAGCGACGACCGTCGCTTACCTCGTCTTTCGATGAAGTGATCAGACTTACGTTGTCGGGGGTTTATATATGCTCGGAAGAAAACTTAAAATGGCTCTATCTCCGAAAGTATTCATCGTAGCGACATGCGGTTCGGTTTGTTGCAAACGATTTGTCTCATCATTCTTTACAATATGACACCTGAACCATTCTCATATGACCACGGGAAGTTGGTCCGCCAGCACATGTCCATGTAACATGCCACAAGTGAAAAAATTCCTAAGTGTGAGAGCTCCAGTGTGGTGAAAATTTTGAAAAATTTAAAACTTCCGAATTTCAACCTGGGACCTTAACCAAAACATTTTTCATCAAATTTCACTGACCTCCCCCCCCCTCGTTCAGAGAAATTTGATGAAAAATGTTTTGGTGACGGTCCCAGGTCGAAATTCCACACTTTGGAAAATTTTCAAAATTTTACCCATACAAAGTCACTCTGACACTTAGGATTTTTTCAGGTGAGCGAGCTCCGACCTAAAATCTTGTAACCGCTCTAACTTTTGAACGAAGACAGATAGGAACAAGCCGATTCTTTCACTGAATTTGTCTCACTCTTAGCTTTCAAACGAGCTATCGCACGACAAAATCCGTCCACTAGAAGCCAAGATAGAAGCTAGCTGTCCGGGGGGGGGAGGTCAGTGAAATTTGATGAAAAATGTTTTGGTGGCGGTCCTAGGTCGAAATTCCACACTTTGGAAAATTTTCAAAATTTTACCCATACAAAGTCACTCTGACACTTAGGATTTTTTCAGGTGAGCGAGCTCCGACCTAAAATCTTGTAACCGCTCTAACTTTTGAACGAAGACAGATAGGAACAAGCCGATTCTTTCACTGAATTTGTCTCACTCTTAGCTTTCAAACGAGCTATCGCACGACAAAATCCGTCCACTAGAAGCCAAGATAGAAGCTAGCTGTCCGGGGGGGGGAGGTCAGTGAAATTTGATGAAAAATGTTTTGGTGGCGGTCCTAGGTCGAAATTCCACACTTTGGAAAATTTTCAAAATTTTACCCATACAAAGTCACTCTGACACTTAGGATTTTTTCAGGTGAGCGAGCTCCGACCTAAAATCTTGTAACCGCTCTAACTTGTGAACGGCTGGTCCGATTGACTCGCAACAAAAAATGTTGTCGAGCAGTTTTTTCTCCTCTTTCAAACGAGTAGCTGTAAGACAAAATCCGTCCACTAGAACCAAAGTTAGAAGATTGCTGTCGGGGGGGGGGGGTCAGTGAAATTTGATGAAAAATGTTTTGGTGACGGTCCCAGGTCGAAATTCCACACTTTGGAAAATTTTCAAAATTTTACCCATACAAAGCCACTCTGACATTTAGGATTTTTTCAGGTGAGCGAGCTCCGACCTAAAATCTTGTAACCGCTCTAACTTGTGAACGGCTGGTCCGATTGACTCGCAACAAAAAATGTTGTCGAGCAGTTTTTTCTCCTCTTTCAAACGAGTAGCTGTAAGACAAAATCCGTCCACTAGAACCAAAGTTAGAAGATTGCTGTCGGGGGGGGGGGTCAGTGAAATTTGATGAAAAATGTTTTGGTGACGGTCCCAGGTCGAAATTCCACACTTTGGAAAATTTTCAAAATTTTACCCATACAAAGTCACTCTGACACTTAGGATTTTTTCAGGTGAGCGAGCTCCGACCTAAAATCTTGTAACCGCTCTAACTTTTGAACGAAGACAGATAGGAACAAGCCGATTCTTTCACTGAATTTGTCTCACTCTTAGCTTTCAAACGAGCTATCGCACGACAAAATCCGTCCACTGGAAGCAAGCTGTCCAGGGGGGGGGACGTCAGCCGAAAATTTTTTCTCTCCGATTTCGCTGGAAACATCCTTCCTAACCCAAAATTTCACGTAGATTCCGAATCTGGCCTCCGTTTTCTCATCCGATGCTTCGTTTGGGCGCTACACACCAAAACGTCCCAAATTCTAACTCTGTCGTTTTTCGAAAAATGTTGAAAATTTTTTCTCACCGATTGCCTTGAAACTCACCCTACCGATGCAGAATTTCACGCTGAATCCGAATCTGACCTCCGTTTTCTCATCCGACCACTCCTTCCACTCGAAACAACCCATTTTACAACCCAACATTCAGCAGATTGCACCAAAAACATCACACACTATAGCCTCAAGACTAATCCTGGCGGTCGCCCACGTCAACCTAGACGGTCGCCCACGTCAACCAGGCGGTCGGACCAACTCACCCGAGTCTCACACTCTGTCGTTGCAGAGGGGGGGGGACGTCAGCGAACATGTTGTGAACGTGGACCCACCTGGCCGGCACACCACGACAGACCACAACCTCTGTCGTTCCAGAGGGGGGGGGACTCAGACACGAAGCACCACGGCGGCCGACCACGACACTCTGCCGTGCCAGAGGGGGGGGGGACGCAGCGATGGCCGCCATCTTGCGCGGTCCAGAAGTGGAGTTTTGCTTACTACTGACAAGGCCATCATTCGGTCATTTTAAATGCTTCATTCCTATGTCTGTGAGGAAATCTCATAGTCGTTTCTAATGTAGATGAAAAATTGTTGGTTTTATGAATTATTCCGACCGCCAGAACGAGTTTCTGCAGGGAGCGAAGCCGATGTTTAGACTTTCACGGAATGATGTATACAGTGTACACAGTGGCGTCTTCTACCTGCGAGGCCTTCGGCGCATCCTCAAAAAATAATTTTCCAACAATCATAAAAATGAAGGGTGTCCATAAAAATGAAGGGTGTCATCATTCATTTAAATTCGACAGCTTCTCGTGATAGCTGTGCACAGCTTTCCGTCTCAAAATCAGACTCTCAAAGCAGTTTTGCAGCACGTGCTCGAATCACATCTGTTTTCTTCGAACAATTCGACACACAAGCTAGTTGTGTGTTCAGACGGAGCATTGGTGTTCAGACAGAGCGAAAGAGAGTTGTATGCGTATGAGGCATTAAGCGCACGCGCCCACGCCAATTAGTCCGGGAGCTAGCGTGAAGTTGTGCAGGGAACGAGGTAGTACATAAAACTTTCACATAGCATAGTACACCTCTAACCTACTGCAAAACTTCGCGTCTGCCGGATCAGATCATTTGCTTTTCAGAAATAGAGAGGATTACACAATCCCATGTATTTCCAGTGGTAAAATTGTGACATTTAAGGTGTTGACTCCATCTTTTCGAATTTTTGCTCATAAAAGTTACACAAATTGGTATTTTGTTGAACTGGTTATTATAGAAATCATCTACAGATCATGATCTTTCAAATGAGTTATCATTCAGTGACAGAGGATGAAGTAAAGTGTACAAACAGACACTTTTCGTTGGTGTAACTGCAAATTTCAACATAGAAATTTCAGGAAAATTGTTGATATACTTTAACGAAAAGTGTCTGTTTGTACACTTTACTTCATCCTCTGTCACTGAATTATAACTCATTTGAAAGATCATGATCTGTAGATGATTTCTATAATAACCAGTTCAACAAAATACCAATTTGTGTAACTTTTATGAGCAAAAATTCAAAAAGATGGAGTCAACACCTTAAATGTCACAATTTTACCACTGGAAATACATGGGATTGTGTAATCCTCTCTATTTCTGAAAAGCAAATGATCTGATCCGGCAGACGCGAAGTTTTGCAGTAGGTTAGAGGTGTACTATGCTATGTGAAAGTTTTATGTACTACCTCGTTCCCTGCACAACTTCACGGACTAAATGTTGGCTTTTCCGATAGACATGATGCTTTGCCTTCTCCAATTTTTGCAATGAAATTCTACGCGATTCTTGATCGAGGCGCGGTATCTAAATATAGTAAGGGAAGCGCAGCCCAATTGTTTCTGGATTCGCTTTATGTTCCCCTCTAAATCTGTGTATGTCATAGAGGCCAGTACGTCAACAGTAGCAGATGGCTGACGTTCAGACAAGACTGCGATCAGATGATGAGCGTCTGACTCCCAATGAATGCAGAGTAATGCATCTGACTCGAACACCCAGATTCGGTAGAATTCCATAATTTGTTTGTACGTGTTGATGTGACACTATGTTTAGTACTGCAGATGAGATCATAACCACGCCTTTGATCCGAAGGGAATGTACTGAAAAGATGACAGTCGTCAAGCAAGGTAGGCCAACAGCTGATATAAAAATTGAAAGTACTCACAGAGAAAGAAATAAGAAATACACAAGACATTTTAATGCATCAAAATTTCAAACGTGAGCGGCTGACCGGCCATGAGAGACATGAGTAATCACTTCTCATGTGCACATTCACTTGCCCTTAAAAAATGTTCAGGAAATTGTTATTAAAAATTCAACTTTTATGAAAATTAATTTTGTAACATAAAAAATGTCTGGTATAGGAATGGTATTCCAATGCCGAGTGAAGGCCTATGGTCTAGGCGCACGCGACGCCACTGATTCCTATACCAGACATTTTTTTTTGTTACAAAATTAATTTTCATAAAAGTTGAATTTTTAATAACAATTTCCTGAACATTTTTTAAGGGCAAGTGAATGTGCACATGAGAAGTGATTGCTCATGTCTCTTAACGCCTTACTCAAGGAACTGATTACTATATCCCCTATCTGTCCAGACCACATTTTCTCGAGAAAGAGGGAGGCAAGGTCAACAGTTTCTTGCGTTTCTCATGGCCGGTCAGCCGCTCACGTTTGGAATTTTGATGCATTAAAATGTCTTGCGTATTTCTTATTTCTTTCTCTGTGAGTACTTTCAATTTTTATATCAGCTGTTGGCCTACCTTGCTTGACGACTGTCATCTTTTCAGTGTATTCCCTTCGGACGAAAGGCGTGGTTATGATCTCATCTGCAGTACTAAACATAGTGTCACATCAAATCCAATGGGAAGCAGAGTGAGATTTTCAGCAGAATAGCATTTGACAGTCCATGCTTTCTCTGAATAAGTGAGAAATATAAGCCATAATTTTTGGCATGGAATGTCTCTACTTCATGAATTCATGCACTGTTTCGATGAAGCTAAATGCATTTTGATTTAGCAGGCATCTCAGACACAGCGACAGAAAATCGGTTGAAACTCAATACTTTTAACCATATTTTCGCAAACATAATTGGTGTCTGAAATAACAGTCATGATGGCAAATGACCTTAAGAAATTAATTTGTCATTAATAAATAATAATTAATTAATAGATGTAATAGTTTTATCATTTATTAATAAAGTTTCTACTATACGAGTTTCAAATGTGTTCAAATGTGCAGTCATATGTATTTAGCAGAAAAACAATTATAAATGTCATTACTACAGTTCGGACATACATGTTCAGATGGCTACTTACAGATGAGTTACCTCTTATATTATGTTCTTTTATTCTTTGATGTAATCTGGGCTTTGTATGTCCCAAGTATTGGGTATCAGAATCAACCCGACATACAAAATTATGCACAACGCATGATCGCAACAGCTTATTTGTTTTATCTTTTAGACTAAAGAACTGTCTTGAACTACTTCTCTACTATATCACTATCACTTTTCTCTACTCTAAACTTTAAGTTGGGGTATTGTGAATTCAAAAAAAGGATGGATGTTATGTATATTCTGAATATAATCAAAAACAAGTAACCGACATATATAAGTCATCGACATACTGTCCATAAAACTCAGGTGCAAATGTTTCAATCATCCAACTTTGCTGAAGGTTAGAAAGAAATAAGACTCCTAGATTAAATCAAACCCTAGGTCTTAATGGTAAATCTCTTTTCTTAAAAATATTCGAATAAATGTTTTTGATAAGTGTTATTGTTTTCCTTGAATCGTTGTTTGCTATCTTATTCATTGGTTTCAGCTGCGCAAAAATAATTCGTCATCGGATAGATAACAAGCATTATTATGATAGTGACGGAAATTGCGTCAAGTGTGACATCATTAATGACGTCGTTCTGAAGTCATTCATGTTATCTATAATGGAAATCGGTCGTGCAAAATGTTGATTCATCGCATTGACATCTGATCTCATGAAAACTTGGTAAGTTATCTGTTTTCTGTCATCATAAATTTTATTTCAAATTCACTACAATTGTCATAAGAGTTATGACTTTGTAAACTCCATTCAGAATATTTATCACCCGACTGTTTACAGAACCAGTAAAAACATCCGTTTTCTCTCCCTATTAGTTTTAATGCTCGCAAGAATAGTACTTAAATAACTAAGAATAAAAAAAGTATGTACGCAGCGACAGTTCGGGTTCAGTCCCTTTCTCGAGGCAGCAATGAAATGACAAGTGTCTAAACTAGCGTAGTACTGGATGCGTAGTATAGCTCCGGTTGTCTCATGACGTCGGTTCATTTTAGGATGGCACTTCTTGAATAATCGCGATTCCACCACGCTTGTTTCAACAGGATCATTTAAGCAGCGAAGAAAATCAACATCAAAATCATCAATCGAACCGTTAACAAGACAGGTCTTACTATATTCAGACAGAGCACTTAGATCATTTTAGTTACGAATACTGTGACTGTGTTTTATCTAATGTAGAATGGTCTAGCAGTTTTATCTACATATTTATCACCACAGTCTATACAAGAGAATTGATAAACAAAACACGATGTCTCACACTTATGATTTTGGCATGATTCGTTACATATTCTACAATCATGATGTTTACTTTTTTTACATTTGTTCTTTTGCGTAGTTTTTTTGTTGCCCGTACTGATGAGACGGACATTCAGGCTATGTTTTCTTATTTGACTCATAATTAGTTTTCCAATTAAGACTGTCGCTTATAAATGGAAACTTTAAATCAAGCATAAAAATATGTAGAGGATTGATCGTCGGACAATGCTTTGAAAAAAGATATTTGGTTACCGATATGATGGAGAAGAGTTGTATCAAAAAGAGGAAAAGAAGTTAATTTTCTCGACCGTAGTTGTATTATAAAATTAAAGTGCCCGACGTTTCTTCATAGACTTAGTCATGAGCAAGAGAAATGAATTTACAATAACATGGTGTCGAGAGCAGGGCTGAGGCGCTGAATTTCACTCGCCTCGACCCTGCGGCGAAGACTGTCATTCATTAAATTGCTGTGTAAAATTGTCTAGGAAATGTTATTAATTGACACTTGATTATGAAGAGCAAGATGTTGAAATACTGCGGAATTAGCTCGCGAGCAATGTTCTCTAAGGCGAGTGCGTATTTGTCTCTTTGATTCCCCCACATACTTTTCATTGCAAATATTGCAGGTGATTAGGTAAACAATGTTCTTCACTTGACAAGATATCGGACTTTTGGAGACGCATGATTGACAGAATTGGCAATTAGAGACATCACAGCTCTTAACTGTTTGCGGTCGGCGCACAATAGACTTCATAGATTTCGAAGTGAAGACCAGTTTCAAATCATCCGACAAACCAGTGCGGCGAACAAGACTAGTAGTCAACTGTCTGCAATTGGAATCACTAACAAAGGGCAAAGAAATGTACTTCTTCTTATTATTAGAGTCCACTCTTGATTTCGGACCATATAGGAAAACTTCATCACAAATAGATTTGATGAAGAAAATAGGATAGCCATTACGCATGAATTTCCTTTCAATAAGCTGGATACCACTAGTAGTCAACGTAGAAATAGAACACAGCCGCTTATCTCGTAAGAATTCATTAAAAACAATATTGCTCTTCAAATACCGTGGATGATGAGAAGTCCGTGGGATAGTACAACCTGAGTTAACATCTTTAACATAAAGACCAGTCTCAAATTTACCATCAACCACAAATACCATCAGATCAAGGAAGGGAATCTGGTCATCTGTCATGTTTTCTTGAGTGAATTTAATATCGTTGTTAACACGATTTGCTGTATTCAAAAGCTCATATAAAGACAGATGGTCATTACAAATGACAAGACAGTCATCAATGTAACGCTTCCATAGGATTATACTGGAACCCATCTTTCTGAGTATTTTACTCTCAATGAAATCCATGTAAATTATTGAATGAGGCGGAGCGGCGCTATTACCCATGGCCACGCCCACAGTTTGCTTGTAAGGAATATCTTTTATTAGAATTGTGTCAGATAGCAGGCACAACTCAAGGTCAAGGTGTCAGGTCACCCTTGACACTGTCCACAGGACGAAACGCGTCGGGGTTTTATTGTCTTTACCAAATAAACACTAGGTGTCGAAACAAAGGGAGAGACCGTTTTTCTTTTTGAAACATGACTGGTGATCAAAGTTTTGAAATGGTAAGAAGAGGAAATATGTGCGGGAACATATTCCAACAGCTTGTTAAAATATCATGGTATTGACTTCTCATCATCCACGGTATTTGAAGCGCAATATTGTTTTTAATGAATTCTTACGAGATAAGCGGCTGTGTTCTATTTCTACGTTGACTACTAGTGGTATCCAGCTTATTGAAAGGAAATTCATGCGTAATGGCTATCCTATTTTCTTCATCAAATCTATTTGTGATGAAGTTTTCCTATATGGTCCGAAATCAAGAGTGGACTCTAATAATAAGAAGAAGTACATTTCTTTGCCCTTTGTTAGTGATTCCAATTGCAGACAGTTGACTACTAGTCTTGTTCGCCGCACTGGTTTGTCGGATGATTTGAAACTGGTCTTCACTTCGAAATCTATGAAGTCTATTGTGCGCCGACCGCAAACAGTTAAGAGCTGTGATGTCTCTAATTGCCAATTCTGTCAATCATGCGTCTCCAAAAGTCCGATATCTTGTCAAGTGAAGAACATTGTTTACCTAATCACCTGCAATATTTGCAATGAAAAGTATGTGGGGGAATCAAAGAGACAAATACGTACTCGCCTTAGAGAACATTGCTCGCGAGCTAATTCCGCAGTATTTCAACATCTTGCTCTTCATAATCAAGTGTCAATTAATAACATTTCCTAGACAATTTTACACAGCAATTTAATGAATGACAGTCTTCGCCGCAGGGTCGAGGCGAGTGAAATTCAGCGCCTCAGCCCTGCTCTCGACACCATGTTATTGTAAATTCATTTCTCTTGCTCATGACTAAGTCTATGAAGAAACGTCGGGCACTTTAATTTTATAATACAACTACGGTCGAGAAAATTAACTTCTTTTCCTCTTTTTGATACAACTCTTCTCCATCATATCGGTAACCAAATATCTTTTTTCAAAGCATTGTCCGACGATCAATCCTCTACATATTTTTATGCTTGATTTAAAGTTTCCATTTATAAGCGACAGTCTTAATTGGAAAACTAATTATGAGTCAAATAAGAAAACATAGCCTGAATGTCCGTCTCATCAGTACGGGCAACAAAAAAACTACGCAAAAGAACAAATGTAAAAAAAGTAAACATCATGATTGTAGAATATGTAACGAATCATGCCAAAATCATAAGTGTGAGACATCGTGTTTTGTTTATCAATTCTCTTGTAGAGACTGTGGTGATAAATATGTAGATAAAACTGCTAGACCATTCTACATTAGATAAAACACAGTCACAGTATTCGTAACTAAAATGATCTAAGTGCTCTGTCTGAATATAGTAAGACCTGTCTTGTTAACGGTTCGATTGATGATTTTGATGTTGATTTTCTTCGCTGCTTAAATGATCCTGTTGAAACAAGCGTGGTGGAATCGCGATTATTCAAGAAGTGCCATCCTAAAATGAACCGACGTCATGAGACAACCGGAGCTATACTACGCATCCAGTACTACGCTAGTTTAGACACTTGTCATTTCATTGCTGCCTCGAGAAAGGGACTGAACCCGAACTGTCGCTGCGTACATATTTTGGTACTTATCTATCTCTCCCAAGGCTTTCAAATTTGTCTAAAATCTGCAAAAATGAATCAATTGTCACCAAAATTCAATTAGACGTACTTACACATATATTCTGCCAACATACAAAAATTTATGCTGATCGGATAAGCTCTTTTTGCATTGGAGACGATAGCGTGGAGTGTAACGATGTTAAACAGCTTGATTTGACTTCGTCTGTTCGACGTTTTATTTTTACTCGTGTGTACATTGTTCTCTCTCCCTCTTCGTCTCATCCACTGCTATTTGAAATCTTCTCATGACCACTACCTTGCGACACCTTTTCTAAGTTAAAAATGTTAATTCAGAGGATGTGGCCTGGTCATCATTACTTCATGAGTTTTCGAGAAATAACTTTGTTGACCTCTAGTCCTTTCTGCTCAGACGATGAGAAGAAGTCAGACTAAGCTGCAGACACCGCTGCACTTCAACTTCAAGTTATCGTCTCTAATTCAAAAAGTACTTGTCCGATTTGCATATAATTTGAAATGTGGGTAGAAAATATCCTCACTTACGTGTACTTCATTAAAGTTTTAAGATATATTTCTACGGATTTTAAACAAATTAGAAAACGTGGGGTAGATAAACCATAAGTACCCATGTTTTTATTCGTAGTTATTCAACTTCTATTCTTCCTGGCATCAAAGTTACTCGGGATAGAAAACGGATACTTTTACTGATTCATTATAGTCCTCCCGCCATCAGCCATCTCATAAGTGTATAGAACACTTTGGTGAATTCGGTTCTTTTTCATGAAGAATGAAATAGAGTTAAGCAGTGCACCTTTATTAGAGGTATTTGTCGATTCATGCAACATAAACACTCAAAAATAAATCGAAAATGATAACGCAGTGTACTTTAAATGCGTCTCCCGTCGTAATTAATGAATTACTTATGTTATTTATATTAGTGAAATCACCATCAACGAACAGCTATCTATTCTAGTCCCATTCAACAAAGTCGGATTTCTATGGTAATTGTCCTTTACAGTTATAATTTAGAGTACAGATCGTGAAACTCTGAAGAGATGAACTTGCTATACGAATTACAGTAAGCTTTGGAATAATTTTCACTGTGGGGATATTCTGGATTAATTGATAGCGCGTCAAGTTTGTAATGCAAATTTCTCATTTTCAGACATCAAATGGCGGCTCAAAGTTCACAAAGTAAGTATGCATGTGCCTACTTATTTTTAGTAAACACATGTAGGGCCACAAATAAAGCGATGAGCGTGATTTTGAAATCGCTGCAATTTATTTACAAAGTAGTTGGTAGACGGCCATAAACCGGTGATGCATGCATGAAGTATGAAATGATCAGCGAATGATAAACTACAATATGATCATTTGGTTTTAGTGCAAACTTGAGACAACCGATAATGTGGAATTTCTGAGAGGCAGTAGCAAGAATTGCTGATACTTGTCGATTCCACTTAAATCATTCTGTAAAATTGATACCAAGGATTTTAGTTGACTTGCAAGCGAAAATCCGCTGAGATGTACAGAAAAATTCCTTGACTTTTTAATGCACAGTTGAACACATTCTGATACATTCAAAACAAGACCGCAGCTCTTAAATGTTTTTAAATATCATTCAAGTAAGTGGATGAAAAGTTATCTGTAGATAATGTTTCAATGATAGTTGTGTCGTCCACGTACTTCACAGTCTGTAATTTGGCACAATTTGTATTGGTCACTTGAATAGAACCCATGAAGGCAGCGAACAGGTGCTGACACAGCACAGACCCCTGGGGGTACACCCGACGTAATGAGCAATGGAGGACCATAGAGTACCATATGTGGAGGACTAAATCTATTCATGATTTTCACATGCATCCACCTTAATGTCAAATAGGAATGGAGCTATTTAAGAAGTCCATTATCGAAACCGCATCCGTTCAAGCAAGTAATTAGACGATTGAAGTGAGATTTGTCAAATGCTCGTGAGAGATCAAAGCAATAAACGTTCACAACCGAAGTGTGCTGTAAGTTCAATGCCTTTGTAAAATGCCCGCAGAGCTCGACCAAAGCTGTCGTAGTTGAGCAAAGCTCTCGGTACGCATGTTGGTTTAGGCCATAACAGGCAGTCAATTTCTATTTTATTTTGTCCAAGACGATTCGTTCAAAAAAGTTTCGATAATGGGGACACTCCCCAGAGGAGATATTGGACGAAAATCACAAAACCGGGGACGGGATGCCTTCGGAACAGGACAAGTGTAACCACATTTAAAGAAATTAGGAAAAGTTTTGGTCATGATTGATTTATTCAAAAGCCTCAGCGAGAGGCTCACACAAAAATGCTGGCGACATTCAGTTCTTTTGGTGGAATATGGTCAGGTCCAACGGCTTTTCTTACATTTAGCTTGAAAAGGTGACTCAGCAGAGATTTTGAATTCACACAAGGAAGAATCTTTCAAAGGAATCAGATCAACATCGTCCTCTGAATTGAAGTCCTTCTCGAATTCATTGGCAATCACTTTTATAGCACTTCGTAAGTCGCCACTATGATCAGCAAGAAGACGTCGCCAAGGATCGTTAACATTTGACCCGCTGACAGATTTAACAATTTTCCATAGATTTCTAGTTGGTTTCGTATTTTTACTCACCCTATAACCGCTTCGCCTTTTGAATTCCATCATTAACTTTTTGTTTGAGGTGACGGTACAAGGGCCAGTCTCGTTCACGAAATGCTTTCCAACGTCGATTGATTAATGACTTAAGCACGGGTGTCATTCACTGCATGTCAGAAGATGTAAAGTAAATAATTTTACAAGGAATACATGCCAAACACTGATAAAGCAACTCGTGAAATATGCTGCACATCGTAAAGCATGCTGATAAAATCATTAAAGAACCAGGAATGACTGTTAAACACTTGAATCTATATATAGCATAACTTGAATATTAGATAGCATGTAACATAAATGATATTCAATACAGACTGACCACATTTGATACACCTATAAAAAATCATTCCCGTGGACGTTATCATTGCAAATGTAGGTTTCTGTAGTTTTATAAAATTATCATAAGCCAATGAAATTGGAATATAAATATGTGATGAACTGTTCAAAGCATGTAGATGATCAAAATGAGCTTGCTGCGTCTGTGTAGGCATCGGCTTGCATGCTCGTATCACTTTCTTTTTGACATGTCGACTTTAAACAGTGTAAGAATCTAGAAATCTGGAGAAAAGTCCTTCTGATTGATGGTATGTTTTATATTAAATTGGCAAGGCCTTTCAGCCGTCACCGACGGTCATCTTCAGGCAACTGACTGTCACTGCGTAACAGATTGATTAAAAATCACAAGCAGGTTGACAAGCAAGAATACTATAGCTCAAAGAACACAATGAATTCAATGATAATGGCATAGACATAAGATCAAGTTCCTGGACAAATTATACAAAAACGAAATAATACTGAATAACTCAAAAGTAGTACTGAAGTAAAGTAAAGTAAAAACTAAAAGACAGAAGGAAATACAGTCAAATACTGGAAGGTCCATCCAAATACAGTCAAAAAAAGTGTAAGAATCTATCGTTTCCGACACCTTGATTTTTCTTTCAGGGAAATTGCGTGTTATCATCGATGGAATAGCTGATGAAAATGCTCGAATGTACCTTCTTGCACATGAATTGACGATTTCCGAACTATTGAGGACATGGACAAAAGACGTTGGTTTATCATCATGTGTCATACGGTTTCTAGAAGATGGAATTTTTGTTCCTGCAGATAAGCGCTTGTCAGAACTCTCCGTTAACACCATGGGTCAGATACAACTGCGGTATGAGGAGGAGATATCATTAACTTTATCAGATTTGAGCACTTCGGGATCCTTACAAGTTTGGCCCAGTCAGACACTGAGGGATATTTTGCCGGTCGTGCGCGAGATATTTGAAGAAGAAGAAGATCGAATCTTCAGATTTCGTTATGATGGAAGAATAATTGAAGAAGACTTTAAAATGTCGTCCTTGTCTCAAGACAAGGATCCATCGATACAGGTAGAAAAGTCTTTCAGCATTATTATCAGAGATGTCTGGGAGAATTGTGGTGTTTTATTTGAGGATATTTTCTCTGACGAAGATTGTGGAGATATCTATGAAACTTTCATTGAAGTATTGCGTCAACATTTTCTTAGAGAGTTGACTGAAGGCTTAGAGGAGGAAGAAATTATCCACATTATGGAGAATGCAGAAACAAATCGATGGATTGAAAGTAGAAAAGCGCAGGACGGGGCGGAAGAACGATTTCAGGTACAATATCCGCCAATGATGCTTAACGACATGGACGTCCATTTCATTGGGACTTTATTTCACATTTTAGACTCGTCTGCTGGATCTGGATGTAGAGAAGCTTCGTATGACTTCATGGTGAACGCATCGAGGATGATTTATGTACTTAGGGATCAATGTTTGCAAGAATGGATCATCAAACCTTTGGATACAGTGTCTCAGGTGTCCGACAACGCAGTCAGGAATTCAGAAAATTCAATTTATCCGACAGAATCTGAACTTCGTGAATTGAACCTTGACGACAGTGGGATAATTATGACTGAACACCTCCATATTACACTGAAATCATCTGCAGATATTTATGTAAATGTCCAACTACCAACTATGTCTACAGTGGGCGACTTGAGACAATTGGCGGCCAAGTTAGAAGACGATTTCAATGTTGATCTCATGTACGGGATGAGGCGACTCGTTGACGATAACGCGATGCTTATTAAAGAAGGAATTTCCTCTCAGGCTCTTATTGCAGTGTCAAAGAAGTCGCGCATTCATCTTCACATTCTAGTCAATGGTCAAAGCGTGTCCTGGAACTGTGAGGAGCAATCATTGAAGTATTCAGAGGTTCTCCGAAGACTGCATTATGAGCTGGGTTTGATGCAGGGCACACTTGAAGGAGCTGTGTTCTCATGCACGGGTTGCGGTCGTCATGTAAGTGTCGATAAGGAAAAAGATCAACACATTCCTGCAAATTGTTGCGAGAAACAATCCACTGAACTTGAAGTCTGTGCTGAACCTTGCAAAAGTAAGTGATTTCTGCTTCATTTATTTCTCAAGAAGATGTTAGTGTTCGTGATAGGCAGAGTGGAAGCAGACCAGTTTTATTTAAAGCTGTAGATCATTTAAACACACTTGTAATTTTCTTATATATTTGGAATAAATATGATGTGCATGAATGTAATTACGCAAAAAAGTTGTGCGATGCAGCTGTTAATTTTACTTCACTGTAAACTGCAATCAGTCAAATAACAGACAATTATCAGCCAAAATATCAGGCGATGTTGTCTACTTTTCTAAAAATGATGTCACACAAGCAAATTAATACCAGCTTACTTGTCGTTAGTCACACTTTGTCACATGCGTTCTAACTGTGACCCACTCCCTCATACTATGCACATTACTGTGAACAACAGTGGTTTTTAAAAGTTGCTATTCGTTAATTCGAGTGCCACTTTAGGGAAGTAGATATACCCTTAGGAGCTGTAAGGAACATTGTAAAAGAAGAATTAAAAGATGCTATCAATATGCCAAATATCCAGGCCTGTTATTGCCATGTTTCAAAGTGAATATAAAGAATCCTACTTATTTAAAACATTGGGTATTATATAATTAAAAATTGTCAAGGATGCGATCCAATTTCAATAAAAGCGTATTTATTAGTCATAAGTAGTATGATATGTAGTAAACGCAATAATATAAATCAGTCCGTGCGATGAGACATAAATTGTCTGATAATACGTTGCATCAGCCAAAATACTGATTTGGCTGATAAATTGTCTTATAAGTGACTGTTTGCAGTTTGCAGTGTTGAATAATCACCTACAATAATTTAAAATTCACACAAGACACTTTCCTGTTCAGAATTTAGGTATGCACAAGGGTATTCACAAACCATATGCAGTTTTTGCGCACGTAGTAAGTGTAATTCATGCTGGCAACTGAGCAGCAAATGAAAATGCTATATTATTAGCAACTTATCCGCTAATAAACGACTGTGAAAACTTTCATAAAAAATTATGTTTCTTCAAATCCATTGACAGACTCATTTGGGAGAATATCATGCCCTAGCCATCAGTGTCTAAGAATATGTTTGCGCCCATCATGATAGCCATGATTGCAAACCGGAAAAATTCGACTTGATTGTGAATCAATAAAGAAATCTCAAATTTGTGAGGACGTCATTGATGAATATGATTGTCGCAAACAAAGGACTTTTATTATGTGATCAAAAGTAAGTAGAGGTATCTTTTTAGGGAAGTTATTGGCTAAGATACTGAAATATAAACTATGTACAGGCCCAACGCTTCGCGCATTCACGCTTCTTCAGGGGCAAGAAAGCTAAAATAATCAATTAAAAGCAGTCAAAACAGCGCCAATAACTTCCTTAAGAAGACACCTCTACTGACTTCAAGGATAACCATCCTTAAAATTGGCGTTCGGGCCTCTTTCCTGGGTACCGTTCCGGCGGTCGATGGTCAACGTCATTTTATGATAGATTAGCTTCACAAAATTGCGACTGGGAGTGCACTAAAATTCCATGAACCGGCAATTGAAAGACTGTTTGGTTACAAGTCTGTACTGAAGTCATGAAGGCTGTTAGTGGGCAGCTAGAGCGTCGGGAAGGAGACCGAATATGATACAGAATGATGTACACCCAAACATATTCGATAAAAATGAGATATTCCATACCTTTTCTGATCAAGTGAAAAAAAGTACTAGGCCTAGAGGCTCAATATTCGACATGGAATGTCTTCAAGTCATTTCCTACCATGTGCATGTGTTATTGTCATACTTGTAATGGGTGATGTAGAATGTGACTAAATGTGGCTAAAGTGGTTAAAAAATGTGTTTGTCACTTTTAAATTGCTTGCTAAATCTGAATGCCCTCAACTTCAAAGACCACGGTAGAGAGACATGATTAGAAATGACCCGAAGACATTTCATGCCAAAAATGATGGCTTTCACAGCACTTTTCAGTCACTTTTCTGATATAGTTCATTTGCGCAAGTCAAGTAATTCCCCTATTACCATATATAATTCAGCAAGACGATTGTTATTTAATCGCTAGCATACTGCTCAAGATTCTTTGTAGGATGTGCATACAAGGGCGACGCATTGCATTCTAAGGTCTGCGTGCTCCCTGATCATAGACATTCGCGCGACAATTAAGTTTTTCTGTTATAGACAATATGATTATTAAGGCCCTCAATTTCTCACTAAGAGCAGATCTTAATTTCAATGAATTTTAAACTTAATGCATTTTTTATTATCGTCCGATCATTGCAGACATGGAAGTCAAATACCTAAAGCAACAAAAGTGGTGCACGACAGGCTTGGCCTGCCAGATGGATATCTGCCACTATTTGAACTTAACAATGGCGTTTGTTCATTATACATTTGGTTTACTCACTGTCCAAGCTGATAATACGCGTGCTTTCATGCAACTTGCATAGTATACATACCCATGCCCATGTATGTTGACCAACTCGTTTCAACGAAATATCAAAGTCGAATATGCTGTAAAAGTCAAAAGTTAGTCTCATCAAATGGTGATAGTAAATAGCCTAATTACTATTACATGTAATTGATTGCGTCCATCAAAAAAGTTTCAAAAAAATACTGTAACTTGTGAATAATTGCAATTAATTTTTCCCCTTTTTTCGAACAATAATGATAAGCGTTTATTGTGAAGATTAGTGATGGAGCATTTCAAGTCAGAAACTTATGCATTAAATTCCAAGTAATTTTTGCAGGCAGATTCAGAGTCAAATAATTAAATTTTAGTGCAGGGGAGAATAAAGGAGCGAAGTCTTCTCTCAGTGTGACACTTCGCAAGCAGTAATTTCTTTGTGGCACTCAATGTCGGGGGAACCAAGTCATGCAGGATGTGGTCTTCTTCGAATATGCAGTGTAAGAATTTCATCGTCTGTTCTTCTCTTCTATGACTCAGTTCAAGAAGACATTTTGAACTGCAAGTTGGGCCGCAGATGAGCCGATGACACCGACGGTTTAATTTTTCCAGTTTCTCTTTGTCGCCAGTCCCACAAAGACAGTGTTGCAGTAGTCGACTATACTGTGTATGAAGTGCTTGTAAACCTGCACCAAGTCACGTGCTGAGAGCAAGCATTTCAAAGAGCGTAAGAGATCGAAACGCTGGGACACCTATAAATAAGTCATATTTCTTTATTTAGTGATCTAACTGCACTAAGTAAAGAAATGGCAAATTAACTATAGAATTAGCTTATTGCAATTAATTGATTGTTTTTTACTTGCTACAATTAGAATTAGGTGATTGCTTAGCCCAAATGAATTGAGATTAATTTTTAATGACACCTGCTTGTATCATCACATGAAGGAGATAGGTATGATGAGTTTCAGTCACTAAAACAGTTCTTCGGTACACGCGACCGAAGCGACACCCGATTACTTTGACAAGAATCGGAACCGAACCGAACAGTCAAGTAATACGTGCAATAATTGTTTCTTGGCATATTTGAAAATAGTATAAATACTTCGGCCTACGTACTGGATCTGCAATCACATTGAAAGTTGTGAGTGATATGAAATCAGCTGACAAATGGTGTGATCAATCTGTTTGCAGGGGGTATCAAAAATTAATTACAATTAACTTGGGCCGAGCAATCAATAAATGTTAATTGCATCCGAAAGCAATCAATTAATTGCAATTATGCGGTAAAAGCAGTCAATTAATTGCAACTGTTAGGTGATGCCAGTCAATTAATTGCAATTATTTATCTTTAAAGCCTACATATGCTACGTTTATAGTTGTTTTTTATTGGTTATTTTCATTTTCGACTGTCATAATTTCAGTTCAGTACGTTAGTCTGCCTCTGCATGTTAATGTTATGGCTTGTTCACCATGGAAATGGAGAATGAGCATGCCAGCATGTGCAGTCATTGAGCATTAAGTACAAAGTTCTTTAAATGCTTACATAACGTATATACACAATGTTGTACTTACTACAACAGTCAGTTCCTGTTTTAGGCCAATTGAAAATTGTACAAGTAGTACATTTATATAAGAAATATTAAAAAATATACTGCACTTTTTAAGGTAAAAATAATTGACGACTGCTTTATACCAAGGCTCCAGAGTCCTGAAGGAAATAAATTTTAGATCATACTCAAGGCCTATATGACGTTATTAAATACGTACGTGTAAAGGATGTCAAATTATGATTTTATTAATATCAACTTAAAGAATGATTGGTCGTATTAGGAAATCTTGTATAAAATTGATCTATGCAATTGCAATCTACGCAATATCATTGCAATTAGTAAATGTCAAACTTCTTAAAATATTACATGTCAGCATTCTTGGAAATTTCTATATTTACGAAACCAATAATCTAACATCAAGTATACTGATACTTTTAGTTTTAAAATCCCATCCTGGCAAGACACGTAATTAAGAGCATAACAGAAAACAACTTGTAACAATTATAGTTCAATTTAATTCTTTGAAATGTCAAAATCTCGGAAAGCAAAGACAGATTAAATGTTTGTTCGACAAACGCTGAAAAGTCAATGCCCATAAGAGAGCTCATCTAAAAAATCTGATCTGATGTATTCTTAACAAATATATCCAAACAAAACGCAAAAACATAAAGCAATCACAGCAAAATTAATTACTGCGGTAAAAACAAAAGCTGCCAAGCGGATCTACATAAATGTAAGCAATCCTGTTAAGAATGATGTAAATGATATGTCACTCTTTATCAAATATATGTAGCTATTTAGCAAATAAATGTATAGTATCTAAAAAAATGAGAACATTTGTTTCGTAGAGAAAAACAACGCTAAGAACTACCTCATAAAACCTGCTGCATGCTAAATACTAAATTACGGTAATCAAAAATTGATTGCGTTGTAGTCAATCGCAATTATCATTTGATAACAATCAATTGATTGAAATTATCAGTTGACACCAATCAATTGATTTCAATTGTTTTCTATCATCAGTCATTTAATGGACTTATTAATTACAATTAATTGCAATGCAATCAATTTTTGATAGCCCCTGTCTGTTTGGAGTCTTCCTAAGTATTTATTCAGTCAGGACCTTGGTCAAGCGCAAGGACACGATTTTAGTAAGTCATTTCCACAATTGTCAAATTTTGACGAAGGCTTTTCTGAGTGCATTGTAAATTGTTGAAAATCTTGAAAATTGCTCTGAGTATATTGGAGCCTATGTTGCCATTAGTTAAAGCCTTTTCTCGAACAAATATACACGATAAGCGGAGAAGTAGAACATGAATTGAAAACAGGGCTGTCAGTTGTACTTGAAAGCCATTCAATGTTGGTGATCAATTCAATGATCTCATGCAGATATGAAAATGACTTAAAACATTTGTACTCTCTCATCCTTTGCACCGTTGTGCCAGAGGCACACAGAATGCATCACAAACCATATTTCAAAAGCCCTTTGAACACATTGTGCATGCAAGTCACACGACTTAAAGCTGACGACTTTCGGCTTGCGATGTGTACCAGCCACAGAATTAGACAAGGCGTCTCTTCTTCTGCTTCATTATAAAGGAAGCATTGGAACATGTAACGCTAATGAGATGGCACAATCTGATGGCATGATGCCATAGTAATCAGACAATGAGTATCCAGTTCAGCATCAAACACGCCAAATTGTGCGAAACTTTAGGAACTGTCGTCAACCGGATTTACACAGCAATCCGCAAGGGAAGCACGACTATTTCTCCTTTCTCTGTCAGGCATCAAACATTTCTTTTTGCCCTCTTAGCAAGTTCCTGCATGTGCCACCGTTTTCAATCAGTTTGCATTTCTAGCATAGTGACATGCTTAAACAATCTAATTCCGTGGTGCGTGCCAGCACTCATTGAAGCTAGTTTTTCTGCGAATGCCTTATTCTGTGTGAAAGTGACCGATTGATATATTCAAGAAAATTACCGCGAAAGTTAACGTGAAACCTCTTGTATGCTGTAAGTAGCGCTATGTGAAGACAATTTGATAACGTGCGATATCAAACATAAGAAAGGCTGTGTTTCAAATTGACGAGCTTCAAGTCAATTTTAGACTGAACTGAGACTTTTAATGTATAATATAATGAATAAATTTATTGCGAAGCTCCATGATTCCTGGAATGTCTGAATACAGATTATTCGGATATCCGTTTGAGGTTTACCTGTAAATCAAACATTTTAACAATTTACATACCAAAGATATTAGTAGGGGCTATTAATAGAAGTATAATCCACAGCCATTCGATCATTCGATCATTTACATGTGAACATATTATGAGCTAAACATTTGTGTGAGTTTTGTCCCTCATATCATGCTGACGGTAATTATACTTTCTGCAGATAACAAAGTGGCTGATTTACTGCAAGCCCTCAAGGAACGTTACTTGCAACAATCATCAGAAAACAGACGATTGAAAAAGTCACTTCTCGAATCCAACAGCAAGATGAAATTATTGGAGGAATTTGTAGAATCTGTTAAGCAAGAAGTAGAATCGGGTGAATTAAAGATCGAAATCAGTGGACTGAACGACAAAATTCAACTGCTTGAAAATGAATTGACGAGTTTGAAATGCAAACGAACAGAGGCTCAGAAGGCTGAAAAGCATACATCAAAGGAAGGGGAAGCGGAATTCTCACACAGTGAGATCAATGCTGAACCAATCATCGTCACAGAAACTGCACAAGATGCATTGGAACTCAAAACACCGGACACCTCTGAGGAAAAGTTGCTGGACAGGACGGCGACACTTGGCGAAACAACTCTGGAATGCCCGGATACAAGGCGAACACACAAAGCTGTCAATGTCGTTGAGGAAAAAACATGGCCGCCTCATGAAAGTCAGCGTGAATACTGCATAACAGATAGATCAACAAAGGAGCTTTATCAGAGTCTAGAGAAACGTCGCGCTGCTTCCTGGGAACAAATGGATGTGAAGCAAGACACAAAACCTGAAATAAATGTGAACGTAGTAGAGGAAGACAATAACTTTGTAGTTGTTGGTGATAGGCAATTTGAAATGAATCCAATAGGAACTACAGTTGCAGCGCCTATACACGTGGACGAAAGACTAAGCAGTAAGTTATCTGGAGGACTACGTCAATGTCTCTCTTTCAAATTTTCATGTACTAGCTGTGCTATGTAAAGTGGTAAATGGATGCATTTTTGAAATGACAGTTAAAAAAGAAAAGAGGAATTTCGTATCTTGGTTTGTAACTGATACGTAGCTCTTTGTGCCTCGGGGATCGGAATCAGCGTAGAAATAGAACAAATTTAGTACCTCATAATTTGTATTTGAACAAGCATACAAACAGAGGTGACATCATCTTAGAACGATACTAACTGCTGGTTCTAGGAGAACGTGTGCTCCAAATTATAATGATATTTTCGGGCCGAGCTGGCCGGAGCGCGTAAGCCGACTCTTGTAATTCGATCACACAATCTGAGTGCAAGCTCACAGCATTGATTCAATTTTTGATTGTTTGGGATAGAATTTCCATATTAACTTTTCCTTATTCAAGATAAGTAATTTCCAAATAATTGAAAATATAGAAGTCACTCCCTTCTATTTACGACTTTATATTCCAATAAGTTACAGAAGTTAAAAATAAGCACCCGACGCGTTTTGTCCGAAGACAGTCTCAAGGGTGGCGTACAAATGTGGAAGGATCCTTAAATACTGATTAGGCATAGTTGTGGCAACTCATTAAACTTGTTCATGACGTCTATTAAGTCTTGGCATTTTCATCGCTATGAAGCGTGCTTCAGCCACTCTAGTTGTAATCGCATTAAATTGTTGAATAAGGATCTCACAACTAAAGTCAGTTATTTCCATCTCTCTACCAGCATTAAATTTTAGATGATGCTCGCTCAAAGCACTTTTGGAATCTCTGTTGCGAATACTACGTTCGTGTTCTTGATAGCGCAACTTGAAAGGTCGACAACTTTGTCCAACATAGAGGTCATTGCACCAAAAGCAATTAAAACAATAAACTAGATATCTGCTCCCTGGTTTAGTTGAAAACGTTACCGGAATGTCATATTTAACTTTCAACTTATTTAATTTTCTTAAATGACAATCACTAACGAAATCGAGTGATAAGTGGACGCTGTCTGTTTTGATAGATGGCATTCTATTGTATTTATTTTTACTCGTTTCAACATATTTGACAGAAGTACATATTTGACAGAATCTACCATACAAGTGTGAGTTCTTCTTTGACTATGTAGATGAGTTTTGGTCTAGTAGTGACAACTCATTTAAACCAAATAATAATGAAATAGTTAGTAATCGCTTAATAAATGAAGCAAAAGTTTACATTCCTAGCGATGTTACAAATTTTTTGAGTAATGGTCCTAACTTTCGGTTGCCTCCGAATTTCAATCAAAACTTCACTTTTAATAATGAAATCGCTATTGACAGTTTAGCTTATAAGCTAAGATGGTTCCATCACTCTAACAGTGGTAATCCTTTTGATGATAAGCTCAAAATTCCTTTTGATAGGAATACTTCTTGTCTTCCGCCAAGGATGAATGAAAACCTAGAAAATAATTTGAAATAATTTGAAATTGAGGCAAAACAAATTTTGCATAGTAAAATTCAACATGTAAATAAAAATAGTTATTGTAAATCAGTAAATAAATTGAAAAGAAAGACGAATACATTTCTTACTGAACATAATCTGACGTTGATCCCGTCAGACAAATCTAACCGTATAGTAGTTACTGACAGAAATGATTTAATTGCCAGAACTGAAAATATTCTCAATGACACCGCTACGTATACTCTACGTAAAAAATCTAAAACTGCAGCTATTGAAAATCAGGCTAACAAAATAATTCGTTCGAAATGTAGAAATATTCCACGTATTGATCATCAAAGATTACTTTCAATAGGCAGTAAACCAGCTGCATTCCATGTAAATGTCAAAGATCACAAGGATAAAGTGAATGATTTTTACCCGCTTCGCCCGATAGCATCCGTAAAGAATACACCAACCCAAAAGGTTGACTGGCTAGCCAGTACTATACTTAACCAACTAGTTAATTGTGTGCCTTCGCATCTGGACAGTACTCATTCGCTGATAAGTAATTTAAAAAAGAACAGTAATTATGTAAAAAAAACAAATTTTCATTTCATTGGACGTTCAAAATCTTTATCCTAGCATTCCGATTGCTGACGCCATAGATGTTGTAAAGTCATTTGCTACTAAATTTTTGTCAAAAATAGATGACCTTGGTTTCTCGGTTCAAGACCTTGTAGATTTTCTTAAGTTTATTTCATACAATTATGAGATAAATTATAATCATAAGACGTACCATCAAATTAAAGGGTGCCCAGTGGGTGCACACTTCTCGCCACCTTTTGCAGTTATATATATGAATGCTATAGAAGAAAGAGCACTAAAAATTCTTAACCAAAAAATCAATTTTAACCCTGTATGCTACAAGCCGTACATTGATGATATCATCATGGGTCCGTTTTACAAGGATGTGAAAATATTTTCTAACATAATTGAAGTGTTTAACTCGATTGACAAGAACATTCAGTTCACTATAGAAGTCCCTAGGGATAATTATATTAACTTTCTAGACCTAAGCATATCAGTGAATGGCAGCCTTAAATACAGATGTTTTAGTAAGGCATGTCATTCAGGCATAACTCTACATCGAGATAGTTGGATTCCAAATAAAGTAAAAAATAATTTTCTCAAAAATAGTATGAAATACATTAATGATCGCAGTTCTGATGCAGACATAGCTTATGACTCTATGAGCACCATGAGTGATCGAATAAACAGCAATGGATTTAGGTTTAATCATAAATATGTTGAAACGAGTAAAAATAAATACAATAAAATGCCATCTACCAAAACAGACAGCGTCCACTTATCACTCGATTTCGTTAGTGATTGTCATTTAAGAAAATTAAATAAGTTGAAAGTTAAATATGACATTCCGGTAACGTTTTCAACTAAACCAGGGAGCAGATATCTAGTTTATTGTTTTAATTGCTTTTGGTGCAATGACCTCTATGTTGGACAAAGTTGTCGACCTTTCAAGTTGCGCTATCAAGAACACGAACGTAGTATTCGCAACAGAGATTCCAAAAGTGCTTTGAGCGAGCATCATCTAAAATTTAATGCTGGTAGAGATATGGAAATAATTGACTTTAGTTGTGAGATCCTTATTCAACAATTTAATGCGATTACAACTAGAGTGGCTGAAGCACGCTTCATAGCGATGAAAATGCCAAGACTTAATAGACGTCATGAACAAGTTTAATGAGTTGCCACAACTATGCCTAATCAGTATTTAAGGATCCTTCCACATTTGTACGCCACCCTTGAGACTGTCTTCGGACAAAACGCGTCGGGTGCTTATTTTTAACTTCTGTAACTTATTGGAATATAAAGTCGTAAATAGAAGGGAGTGACTTCTATATTTTCAATTATTTGGAAATTACTTATCTTGAAATGAACCTCCCGTATCGACGCACAACGAGCTTTCCTTATTCCCTTATCAACTTTTTGTCGAATGTACAAATTAAAGTAAATGAACTTAACCCTTTCCTTACGGCTATGCAAAATGAAAAGACCTTCTCCAGCGGCGCATTTTTTATGAAAATATGAATAATATACATATGCAACATAGAACATTATAGAACATATATATAATAAAAAATATGGAATGTTATTGAAAAATCGAAAATGTTAAGTGTGCCAAGCCTCGAAGCAGTCCATATGTATGGCTGGTCGTCCTGGGCACTCTGCACAAAAGTATCTGGATTCACTAACACGTCCAGCAACTCTTACTTTCTTGCATTGACAACAAGGTTTTGTTGGCCTTGGATTTCGACCTGTGGCAGTGAAATTTTGGAGTCTATGTATCTGCCTTTGCCGTTGAACTTGAGGTTGCTGAGGTTGGCCATATACAAGCTCCTGAATAACCCAGAGACAGTATTGAGCTAAAGTCACATGTTTCATAACATCAGGGAAAAATTCTCTGGATAATATGAAAGCATTCACCAAGCAAAGTCTCTGCAAATTGAACAATCCCACCTTTTTGTGCCATACATATGATTTCCGTGCACAATTGATAGCCTGCTGCATTGCATCTACTTTGTCCGTTCCGTCCATATCGTAGTTATAAGATTCAATAACAGATGGCTTGTGGAAATTTCTAGTTTGGTTTTGATTTACTCGTCGGGTTTTCTCAACAGTCTCTGCATCATGACTGGTTGACAATAAGTAAACTGTACGCTTATCAACAAATTTAGCAATAAGCACATTGCCTTTACGAGCAAACTCCACATCAATAGGATTCATTTGGAAGTTCACCAGTTCTCTTGGTGGACCTCGGTTTGACCGAATTGTACCTTGTAGAAGAGTTTGGTTTTCATCAAGGAAATTAGCTAAACGTAGTGAGCAGAACCAATTATCAACTGTAACCATTCGTCCTGTTTGAAGAAAACCACACCGGTTTACTAATTCAACAACAATTCTTTCTGAAGAAGTCAAATTTTCAGCATCTGGTATGCCATCTGCCCAGGAAGTAACGCCATGGGATCCTTGATATATTTCAACATCATATGTAAATCCATTTTTGGCATTGAGTGAAAAAGCTTTTACACCAAATCTGGCACGTTTAGTTTTGATGTACTGTTTCAGGTGGAGACGACCTTTATATAGCATCAAATACTCATCCAAAGATATTTTACGGCCAGGGCGATATATTGTCTTTACAATGTCAATTATCATCTTCATACCTGGGTTTACTTTTCCGAGTTTTCCATGATTTTGGATGTCATGCGTTGCACAATCATAAAACCGGAGATATTTGAGAATATACATGAATCGGTCTCTTGATAAATTGTCAGATCGACGAAAAAAAGGAGTTTCAATTATATAGTTTGTGGAGAAATAATCCTGCATCTGAGGTTTCTTCATCAGACCCATACAAAATACCATGCCGATGAACTGTTTCATTTCATGGCGAGTTATGTCCTCCCACTGTTTTTGATGACTTCTATTTCCTTTCTTATTGTATTTATCACGAAGTGTAGGATTCAAACTAGCCTTATTGTTTGCCCAATTAGCCAAAGTATCGCAAAATCCATCAGTTATAAATGAAAATATAAATTCCACTGGTCTTCTTGGCATAGGAATAAGAAGACCTTCTCGATCTGTAAATATTGGTAGAGGCATAGGTCTTCTGTCGATATCCAAGTGTGCCACGCTCCAACCATCAATTATAGAATATTCGGGGTGATTATCATGCGATTGTTGAGGAAATACGAATATATTAGGAGCTCGACGTTGCTGTTCATTTTCTGTATCAGTCTGTTCTTCATTTTCTTCTTCTGAACTTTCATTAGAACCTTCCGATTCAGAATTCAAGTTATAAACATCATCGTCAGAATCATTTAAATCATTTCCATGAATAACACGGATTGCAACAGATTTAGCACTTCGTTTAGGAACACACCTAGTAGCCATCAAAAGAATTGTGAAATGTTGTAAACAAAACTGCAGATAATGAATGCACTTATTCTTAATTAAACGTCGCCTACTTCTGGTTGGCTTAGAAAAATAATCAATAATCTGTCTAATATGTAATCAGACAGATAGACTAGCAGTAGGTGGTAGACTAACTAATTAACGCTCAATGCAGCGGCGCATTAGAAATGTGCCATTGAATACAATGTAAACTCATACGAGCGGTGCTCGTTTGCCGCAGGGTCTATGCCGAGCGGTGCTCGTTTGCCGTAAGGAAGGAGTTAAGCCTGACCAGCATATTTACAATAATTTCAGATGTCATACTATTCTTAACCTGTTTAACTCGAATAAATCTATGGAATTTCCAACTTTTATAACGGATGCCCGTCGACATTTAAAGCAGTTCCTCAGGAGGCGATGTGTGGAGCGCCGCGATATTGAATTGTATTTTGAACATAGAGATTCTACACACGGAGTTGTAACCGTGCCTATACTTTTGAGGCCCAAGCCCAGCCCGGCCTTAGGCCCACGGCCCAGCCAGAGCAGTGTCAATTTTGAATAGCATAAAGAATGATTTTAGTCAAGAAAGTGAAGAACTGAGCACTAGACCAGGCTATTTAAGAGAAAACTATCGATTATTTATATGTGCACTGTGTAAAGTGCCACGGACGGATATAAAATGCGTGTCCCACCTGTTTTTGCCGAATCCTTATCAACAGTCAAGTTCTGTGGTCGCCATCATTTGCATTTTTAAATGATAGCAAGAAGCTAGGAATAAAAATTGTTTTAGATTGGCGGTCTGAGTAGGAAATTTGTTGCTTGATTTGTAATTAATGATATAATTACGTCGTGTAGGTGTGTCTATGACCTGCATCTTATCGGGATGCTAAGTTTTTTGTGCAATCTATTTGATGTTATGTCAATTATCAGGCATTATGTCATGTTCACTTTGAAAAAATGTTGTCTAATGTAGTTTCTCAATTTAATCACTCAGCTCACTTTATTTTATGTGGGTTTAACATAGAAAGCGCTTGTCACAAGACATTTTCTTACAGGTTCAACAGAAGCCATCAAATTATGGATATTCTGCAAGGATTTTCGGCCACTGCGATCTCATCCAGCTGTAGAAAGTGTTGGAAAATGGGGAAGCCTGTATGTGAAGTGTGCAGTTACAGGGATAACTGCCGGTTGGGAGAAGTTTGGAGATGTCTGTGCCGTCTTGGAACCAGTCTTCCGTTATCGCAGAATCAACCGAATATCCCAGCGGCGAGGTTTCATTGGCGGCAGAGAGGTGGCAGCGGTCACTTCGAAGAAAGATGATAAAACGTGGATTTGGAATGATTTCTGTGACAGTGAAGGAGAAGAATTTGCTTATTCAAAAGTGCAAGCAAAACCGACGAATATTTCGTGGGGAGATAGAATCCTCCTCGTTGGAAACCGACGAACTGTTTTGTACATCTACGACTCCTGAAATCAGATTTCTCTGGCAGTTATCTCTTGATGATTTATGGTTTTATAGAAATGTTTGGGATGCACATTCATATCTAAATCTATAGAAGAAATACACGAGTCTTTGATGCAAACTGAGTTTTGGAATATTTGATTTTTGGAGTTGCAGCTGGTCGTAAGCGCTAGCGCAATATAAGTGTATCTTGACTGCGACCAGTCTGTTTCCTTACTCAAACAATCAAATTTTGTCAAATGGGAGACACTTCCTTTCAGTTAGTTTTGGAAGGATGAAATGAATCATCCAGCAACAGAAATTCAACTGAAAGTGACTATCTTGTTTTCTAGAAAGATGGAAATTACATGTATAAGCCAAGCTGTTGATGATAAACTTCTACTATAAAAATTTTCACCATTAAGACGTCACGTCACTTAAAAGGATGATATCATATTCAAAATATTCAAAATATAGAAATTTACTCAGACATATGAAACATATACAGTGGAATAGAAATCAGAAGATTCACTCTTCTTTGTTGTTCAATGGAGGTGTTAAATGTTTGATTAAAATGCCTTCCTTGAATCTTAAATTAATGTTATTTGTGTCTGATGCTTGTTGAAAGGAAGGAATGTTGATGGTGAACAAGTTTGTGTTTGAAAATGCTTGAATAATTGTGTGATGTGCTCTTTTATTCTTGTATGCAATGCTCGGATTGTGCTTCATACACTCAAGGAACAAATAAAGTACCCGGTGGAAAAAGTTATGTTAACAGTGACAAATTTATCATTTCAGTCATTTTTTTCTACTCGTTGGTGTGAAATATGAACTTTAGAAGTTAATCAATAGTCAAACCATTGGGCCTCAACCACACAGCGAGCTTTTCCAAGAGTTTTGCAGCAAATACAAAGTCATCATTGCAGCATTTGTAGACGTCCATAATGCACGCAAAGCAAACTAGAGCGATTGATAGCTTGCGGACATGCGGTTACTCGAGACGCTTGGGACGCTCGTGTTTGCTTTGCTTTCAGTGTAGCTGAGGCCTAATTCTGTGATTCCATTCATTGTTCTTTCATGCATACCGAGCTGTACTCTGTTCAATCCGCTAGCTACATACACCACAATCATTGGGGCTGTTCATTAACTAAAATTCTGCCAACAGAAAATTAAACCGATTTAATATTCTGCCGGCAGAATATTAAATCGGTTTAATTTTCGGTCGGCAGAATTTTAGTTAATGAACAGCCCCATTGACAGTATCGTAGCATTAGCAAATTAGTCATGGCGACACGTGGATGTGATTTGACTGAATTCCAGAGAGGTCAAATCTACGCCTTAAAGTTTCATGCGAATTTTTCAAGACCTAAAATTGCTGAGTGCCTCGAGATATCAGAGAACACAGTCAGAAAGTACCTACAGAGGCTATCAGCGGGTGGAGATGCTAAAACAACCAATCGAGCTTCTTATGGCCGTAGGAAAAGTACAACTGAAGAAGATGACGAGAAAATTTTAACTTTCTCTTCGAACCATCCTTTTTGCTCTGCCAGAGTAATTAAGCAAAACCTAAATCTAGAATGCACCAGAAGGACCGCAACAAATCGATTGCTGAGCGGTGGTCTCAAGGCATTTACACCAGCTAGAAAGACAGCCTTGACAGCAGATCATGAACATCGCAGATTGGAATGGGCTACAGAAAAGTCATCGTGGACTTTGACGAGGCGGAAGAAAGTGGTGTTTTCTGACGAATCGAAATTCTGCTTCGGTCAGTCATGAGTACAGTATGTCCGTCGATCGATAGGAGATCGGTACACAGATCGCTACGTCTGTCGTACTCAGAACAGATCTGTCGCGCATGTAGTGGTGTGGGGTGCATTCTCAAGTAATGGACATACGAGCCTGGTGAGAATTCAAGAGAGATTGGATGCACAAAAGTACATCGACATCCTTGAAGGTAATCTTCTTCCAGCATGGAATACAATCACTCAAGCAGGTGGCATTTTCCAGCAAGACAATGCACCGATACATTCGGCGAACCGGACGAAACTGTTCCTTCAACACAATGGAATCCCTACCTTAGACTGGCCTGCATTTAGTCCCGGCATGAATCCCATCGAACACGTGTGGGCACAGATGGAACTGAAACTCCAAAGAGAATATGAGGACCCAGAAGACAGTGACCAACTCTTTGCTACGTTTGACGTAATTTGGAATGAACTGATGGATGATGTCAATTATCGAGCTTCTCTTATCAGTTCAATGCGTGATCGCGTAGAAGCAGTACTGGATGCTGAAGGTGATTTTACGAGATTTTGAGTTTTCGATGTACTAGTACGCCTTTCGTGACTTTATTTGTGTAATGATATTGTTTCTGTGATCGACACAAGTAGTGCATATTATCTTGTTGTTGTCGAAATAGAGTTAAATGTCTAATCGGGTACTTTATTTTTTCCTTGAGTGTATATTAAATTGTTGACATTTGATGCATTTTATTTCACAATCATTGATCTAAAGCAAAGTCTGCTTTCACATATAACATAGTTATTTAATATGCATGTTTCAGTTGTTTTTCTATAGTTTCAAGATGCTCAGAGAGCAAATGATTGATATAGGTCAATTCAAGGACTGAAAAAGTCTTCATTATTGAATTCATCAGAGATGAATGAAATTTGAAAATAATAGGTTGTTGGTACTAAAACGATAAACTAAATTCAGTCAGTCAACTCATGTGGGAGGAATATCTTTCACGGAAAGTAATTTTTTAAAATAAAGCTAGCGTTCTCTGCGTTGCGGACGCTTGGAATTTCAATCCTATACAGTTATTATATACAATTCGGAGGAATGATTGTGGTAGGGGAGGGTGGGGCACATTGAATATGTTTTTGAACTTCGCTCGACAATTTGAATGTACTAAATGAAATGAACCAAAATCAAACTCGAATGAAAAGCTGAGGGGCTGCATGCTAATTAATCTGCGAGTTGGACGTTTCTATGACATTTCATCTCAATTTGAATTTTTATTTTTTGCCAATGTGGTTCAGTGTGCCGCACACATTTATTTATTACTCATTCGTTCAACTTCATTAGACTTTATGCATCAAATCTTTAAATAGCCTCAGTTCATGAATTGATGAAAGGTTTTTACTGGTAAAAATGATGTACTTGATACGAAGAAACAATTTTCGAAAGAAAATTGTTCACAGGCAATCGGAGTTTACAGATTGATAGCATTATTCATGATAGATGAACCTTGGTAAGAGCACTAATGCTAAATGCATTGATAAAAAATGCTGCATTTATGTTGTGATCATCAATTAAGGCATGTCTGTAGGCATTGAGCATTACATGTAAGCAAGTAAGACACGAGTAGGCCTAAGCAAAAAAGCTGCGAAATCATTAAAAGCCAAAACAGGAAGCGTTAACAACTTGATTTGTTTGATCAGCAAGGGAGGTTCAGTGTATTCAAATCCACATCATTTTGATTGAGATCACTGACTTACATCAATTTATCAAGTAATTTTTATGAATCTTCGCCATGCTGTCATGGTGATTTGTTCTCGAAAAGGCCGCAGCTCACAAAAACGAATCCCATAACTACTCAAATATTTCTGCATAGTCAATTTGATAGCGGTGTAGACCAATTTGTGGCATAATCACATGTCAAAACTTGTGATTTACTTCGTTCACTCAATAGAAGAAAATATGAGTATCGAAGCTGGGCATTATGAACCATGTTCAATGTGCCCCGTATCGTGAACAAAAACGCTATTTTCTTTTCCAAATAGTAGAATAAAAGGTATGGGCAAGCTTTTAAAACAAACCAAAACGCTCTCGTTTTCAAAAAAGCCCATGAATATTTAATTTGAATATTTAAAGAAAGGGCCAAAATGTTGTCATTAGTTTATCATTTTCCCGATAGGCTATATTTCGCTAAAAACGAAAGACCATCAGTTCAACTGGAGTTCTAAGAAAATCATTGACAAAGAAGGTAATTATAAAAGCAGAGTGGTAAAGGAGGCAATATGGAGCAGACATCGTAGAAGTGGAAACAAGGTGAAGTTCATTTTAAGCAATGCGTGGGATGATGTGATCTAGGATATCTTGATAAACAAGTGACATAGTTTTAACATCGAGGACTATAGATAACTTTGAAAAATTGAACTTTCCTTTTCTACATCCGTGCTCATGCTGTCCGTTGGCCAGCGAAATACATCGGGAAAATAATAAAATAATGACAACATTTTGGCCCTTTCTTTAAATATTTAAAATTAAAAAAACGCTCTCGTTTGCAAATGCACTCAAATAGTTTTTAACTGCTAGATAAGTGAAATTATCTAATAGAGAATACTTGAGAAAAATACTCTAATAAAAATATATATACAACGTTTTGGCTACATTGAAACAAAAGTTATGATTTTCTGAAAATTTCCTTTTTTCATGTAAATTTTGGGAAATCCTGTGAAAATAGTGATGGAGAGCATAGACCGTTAAAATTTTCAGAGGAATCATGTAAATTGGTTGCACTAATTCTTACAGCTTTCGTAATAATTCTTACAGTCTTCATTACAGTTGATATATGTTGTTTTGAAGATGTTCGTCCTTAATGAATCATGTTTAAATTAGATCAGTTTTATACTTAAGACAACTTCTTTTCTTTCTGTCAATTGTGCTGATATCTTAGGTATGATTTTGTTAAGAACGATAATTGGGTCTGCTTGTTTGAAGTCTGAGGTTCCTCTCGAACGGCGATAAGTCCCCTGGACGCGGAGAGAAGCCGTACCATAAAGTTACTGCGCCATGACAGGATATCTTTTAACAAATGAGAAAGTAACAAAAGGATAGCAAAATAATCGGCGACGATAGAAGACATATATTAACAGTTCTCATATCATGTCTAGAAATCTCATACATAATTCGTAGCCAACAAAACAAGATCCTGCCGTAGGAAATGTGCGGACTAAGACTGGGACAGTGCCGCGATACAATCCAAGGAATCCCTCTGTGATCATCATTTCCTTGAAAACGCAGCGAATTCCAAGATATTTGCCTTCAGGAGCAGTTTGCAATCTGGATTTGAGAACATCGGCAGGTAGGGCGACGATCCAATTACAGATTCCGGCAATTCCTCCGCTTACAAGAATTTGAGGGATTGTTAGTTTACTTTCACCGTTGAATGAGCGGAAGAAATCTCGAATGAATTCATTAGAGACAAAGAAAACACCAGAAGAAGGAATTTCTCGCAGCAAAGTAGCTCCACTCCCGACGAAGAGATTTCGAATGCCACCGCGTTTGTACAAATGTTTGGCTGTATCTAAGGGTCCTTTGAATGTCATTGACGATTTTTGCATCGCTTGAACTTGAAGGATGCATTTTATTCGCTCTGTTGGAGACATAATTGCAGATGTAAAGATTCCAGCAAACATGCCAGCCCCGAAGACTTCAACTTTTGTCAATTTATAGTCTTCTTTATTGGAAGAGATGATTTTAGTTCCCAAATTGTAGCCGAAGAAACAAGAAGCAAATACAGGAACTACACTGATGAATGGTGCACCCATACCTCGATAGAGACCGAGAAATCCTTCATTGCGAATCGTTTTGGAGATGCAGTCAATCATTCCCGAATAAGCAGGCTTTTGTCCATGTAGAGGAACAACCATCGTCTGAAGACGAACTTTGACAGTGTCCAATGGATGCCCAACGAGGAGAGTGCAAAACCCTCCAAATCCTCCGGACACAAATCCCTTGATTGGGTCCTTTGGAGCTGCCATGTCCCTGGTGTGATAAACCCTTCGAAAACAGAGCCGTCACCAAATTTTCTGCTGTCGTAGAAGTTGTGAACAAATTCTATCAATGTGCCGATGTCCCTACTGAATCAAGTCTGATGTAAGTTCTGCAGGCTGACGTTTATTTACGCTGTTGTTACAACGGCCGATTCATTGTATTTCATTGACGATTTTACTTGTTAATGCTTTTGTTAGACCATCGAAAAGATGATTGCGCAATGTTAACTTGAAAAGTAGAAGGCGTGGGCAGTCGAACAATGCTTTTGTTGATGTGTCTTAATTATGTAGGCCATGGAATTCTAGATAATTGCACCTGGAATGATCACTCATTTTGACGCGTTACGATGAGAGGCCATTAGAGGAACGCGCGTGAAATAATTGTTTCTGTCTGATTAGTTAATCGTCCAGTGCCTTATCCTATCTTATGCATAAAACTATTGCTACATGTATATCTTATTATTGATAGGAACATTGGCACATTGTATTTATTTGTTTGATATATGCTCTTACAGCTTTAACACAATCACGAAGAACTAAAAGCAAATGCCTTTCAAAATAATACTTTCAGTGACCCGAAAACTTGTAACATTTTGCGTTTGATTTGGCCTTCAAATCTCTTTCTGTGTTTTGATTTGTATAGTTTTCAAAAAAGCAATTATACAAACCATTGGACATTTCAAAAATAAGATCGTGCCCATTTGTACACATGGTTCGACCGAATGCCTAAATGTTGTTGTCTAAAAAGAGATTTCAACCACGTTGCAAAATATGCGACGGCTATTTTGAGTGGAAAACAGCTTTCTGGATAATGCTTGCGATGCGTCTACCTCTTTAAAAAATTTCCAGCGACACACACTGATCTGCAGTACATGGCTTAGCGGAAAATATAAGCCTCCTCTATTGATTGAATCAAGAAATTCATCTGCGGGCGTGCTCTCGTCCACAGATAAATTCTTGTCCGGATCAATCAGTGAAGCTTCGCACGAATCACATTTTTCGATCTATAAATGGATCGGGCTCAGGGACCACAAACATATGAAAGGACAACCATGTCTTTCTCTGATGGCAAATTATCTCATGCAGCGCTTTCTCTCTATTGGAAATTTTCTTGAATACTATATGCGGGTATGGCTTCAAACATATTGATTAATAGTTCATTTAATAAGTGTCTTACCTGGGAATCTTCCCATTTGTACAAAAAGAGTCATGAAATTCCACTAGAATTTGAGCATAGTGGCCCCTAGGGCTGAGCCGAAGGATTCTGTTAGCTGAACTATTCAAATGTCAATGTCAAAAATAACATGCACTTGTAGTGGCTCCATAGATCAATTGACGAGTAAAGTATATTCAATTTATGATAAGTTGTAGTTTGATTGGATATCATAGTCTGATGAATGTCTATTATTAACTCTTGAATCAATTCATTATGATAAAAGGTCTAAAATATATATCTAAAATGCAAGCAGTATCCATGTAAGAATGAATAAAACTCACAAAAGTAAATAGAATACATAAAAATTGCATTTATGACATAAATTAAATATATGACATGTATACTGAATGTGCATGATTTTGAAAGATGTCCTCAGACTTGAACAATTTAGGCTTGTAATTCCTTGGCAGCCGTAGTTCAAGTCTGAGGACATCTTTCTTTTCTGCGCCCAGGCGAACTGGCACTCTGCAATCTTTTATGATTAATTATTATCAGTGCATGACTTACTCGCAAAAGGGCGATTGCTTCCTTTTTCAAATTTTCTTCTTTGGCTTCATTGGAGTTGCTCTTCACGAAGGCCATAAGATTAAGTAGAACACTCATGCAGCGTATTGTATCGGTGGACGTGATATGTTTAAATCGGTATGGGGATAACTTCTTGTGGAATCGCAGTCTTCAAATTTCAAATTGGGATGAACTTCAATCGTCGAAGAAGTTTCTTACGTCGTTCGCGGAACTGTTTTCTCCGTGTCGTGCTTGAGTCCGTGATGTCCGTCAAAAAGTCCGATTCTTTAAAATGCCGCGAACCGAAGCGTGATTACTTGGTCGGCACAAAGTTTTCACGAGATAAACGTCGCAGCCACAATTTGAGTATCTCCCGGTTTTCAAGTGAAAATTGATGCAAAGTTACATTCGGATTTTCCACCTGAGATTTGTAGCGCGTTTTACAGCCCACAGCAGAACACTTGTAAGGCTTCACAACGTTGGATAAAGTGTGAAACAGTGAATCTGCTACAGCACATTTCACTCACAGATGATGTAATTTGAGGGAAACATTTGATGAATCACCAATACAGCTTCCACTCCTTGCTTGTATACAGACCAGAATGCGGTTACCCGGCGGACATTGTAAGCAGCGGTGAGGAAATCTCTCCGCTGCTTCGATAAGTCATGGGCCTCTAATCGTAAAGCGAGTGGAAGAAATTTGGGAAGTGATCATTCCAGGTGTTAATATCTAGAATTCCATGTGTAGGCTTAATTGTCTGCAGTACAGGGATTTGACTGACATGACATTTGTAGAGAAATAATGGTAAGATTCGCAGGTGGCAGATTGAACTAATTTCCACGAGTATTCATTAATCGGGCGTTGTGGTGATGTTGAAGGATGTGATTTAGATTTGCAGATGATTATATGCTATTGGAGGAAATGGCAGCTAGTCATGTATGTTCCTCTTTTCAACTGAAGATGCAACTGACTACTTAGTGATCAAATTAGTGAAAATTAAAGTATCAAAATTAAGTAATATTAATGTTTTTAAAATGGACCATTCATTAATATTTTCCGGTTCATTTGCTTCAGTTCACATTCCTCGCGAAATGCTCGCGAGATTCTACCAAATTTATCGCCTTCATTGGCGAAATGAGAATCAAAATCAGACATAATTATTCTTTTTAGCATTTCACAACGTAAGTATTGTGGAATCTCCAAATCTTTGAAACAAGTGAGCCAGCTGGCCTGCAAGTGATTCTTGATCTCAGATTAAAGGTGGCTCTGTTCCTATTTTCAATGAAGAGTGAAAATAATTACATTCATTTTATTTTCAAATAATTCTCCATGTAGACCAAGAAGGTTGGGTGGAAGATAGGGACCAGCGAATAGGCAAATTTTTAGTCGAATCAAATCTCGAATCGAATCACAGGAAACTTGCGCAGGCTCACTTAAACCTAAGTTAATGTACAATGTGCTTTCCCAACTATGCCGTTAGTCATTGAGAAAATAAACCTACAAAATAGGACCTAGAATCATGCAGTTTAGATGGCTACTGGAAAATACAGTGACACCTTGGCACTCAAAAAGAAAGTAGTCATGTCAAATTAATGTGTCCTTTTTTCTGAGATAGTTCTGCTGCGCCGTATGAGTACATCTTCGAATTCTCATACGATTATGAAAATCATCCCAGCAGCCATTTATAATAGAATATAATGCTTACTAATTCAAATTATCAATTGAAGTAGTCCTAATGAGGACTTGATGGCGTTCTCCAATCTGCAAGTGTACAGATGCAATGCTACTGCACCATTGGATTAATCCGTTCTTGAAGAACTGAATGGAGCTTTCTCGTGGCAACGAATCAAAATTGATCAGCTTTGACCCAATATCTGGTAAAAATGGAAATCTTAAGACTTGCAACACTACTCATTCTTACTGTTAATATACTAATACCATAGATTCCAAACACTGCCGCATACATGTTCAAAACCAAAGTGTTTAAATACCCTTATATACTTACTTTGTTCAAAACAGACGTCTAATATACTGTACTGACTACAGATGCTGGTAGTGGAAATAGAATGGGGCAATGGTCACCATAAGTTAAGGAAATTAAAAATGGGTATTGTAAAACAACAGGAGACTGATGGATAAAAATTGGAAAAGTGGAGGTAAAACATGGAAATACAATGATGCTACTACACCGATTACAAGTGAACTAATGCTACACTATATCTGACACTACACATGGTGGATAATGGTTAAAGTGGATAAGTGGAAAGTGAATAATGGAGGCAAGCAATAGAACTACAATAGCACTCTACTACACCGAAAGCAGTGAAACTACACACACTATACCTTAAAATACATATAGAAAATACTATTTCTTCACTTGAATTTGTTATCGCCAGTTTCTTAATCCGTCTATGATATGCTTCATGTAATCCCACATTTCTTCATTTGTTCTTCATTTGAAATACAATACATCGACCATTACTTCAGTTACCGATTAAGGGATATAAAACATAGCCTACTACTGCAGTCCGTCAGTCATCAGCAGGTACTCGTCTAGTTGTGTTTCGACCCCTAACCTGAACACTCAAGCCCAGACGAGCGGGGTCCCACACATAGTGGCTGACAAAATACTGAATAGGTAATAATATGTCTTGAAAGATATGTCACAAAGATAATGACATATGAACGCCAGATTATGAGTTAGATAGTAGATGCTGATTTCTTGGACTTACCGTTGGCCTTGTTTTGACAAATTATGTAGCTTGATGATAAGGAGGTGTCAAGTCAAAGTGGTCTTACTGCACAATCGTCTCCAAAAATGTTATTTTTAAAACTGTCCAAATAAAAGTCACAAAATAAAATTTTAGTAACAGGAAAGTCTTCAGCAACATGTGAAATCTAGGCTTCTGTTAAAATTTTAGCCAGAAGGAATCGGAGGCATACCAAAAACATGGGTTTTAGACCATTCTATTTATTTATTTATTGAGGTAAGGCAGCAGAAATGTTGATATACAAGACAATGAAGCAAAAAGACAGTGCATTATGTTAGAGTGAATGGAAGTACGAGAGTAGTCTGCGATTGAATACACACGGATCAGATATGCCGCACAATGAGAGGGGGAGACTGTTCCAGAGAGAGATGGCAGATGGCAAGAATGATCTTTCGTACTAATGAGATGATCGAGGACCAACAGGAATAACAAACATTAGGTGATGTGACGATGAAGCTAGTCTTGACGAGCGTGAAAAAGAAATTTGCTCAAGTTCGATGGACTCTAGAATTAGCTGAGGTGATAATCCATGCACGATCCGATGAAAAAATTTGATCTGTGAGATCATGCGACGAAAGTGAAGACAAGATAACGCATATTGAAAATCAGGTTGAGCTCCGATAAAGGCAACAAATCGTCGTTAAAGGCGATCAATCTTATTGATAAAGATCTGATTGATTGGCGGGATAATCGGAGAACCATACTCCAAACCCGAACGTATGACTGCTTTATAAATGTTGAGTTTAGCACGTATTGAAAGCCTGTATCCATTTCGCCACAAAACTCCCAGTTTCATGTACGACTGCTTCAGTTTATTGGTGATGTGAGGTGACCATGAAAGATCAGAGGAAATGCAAAAACCTAGAGTCTTGATAAAATTTTACAAGTAAGTGTGCTGTCTTGAAATTCCATAGAATGCTCGATAAAGCATCTGTTTGGGCGCCGAGTGACCAAATATTGAGACTTAGATGAGGAAAATTCCATTTGCCTAAACGAAGCCCATTCAGAAACTCTTACCAGAGTATTACGAACATTGCAAGAATCTGTAGAATACACAGTGATATCGTCAGCAAAGAGAAACAAATTGCAATCAGACACAACGTCAGGTAAATCGTTCATAAACAGTAAAAATAGAATCGCACGAGAACTGACCTGGACCTGATAATGACTGGCTTTGTGACCTTAGGTTTGTAGGAAAAGTCCTCCAAATATCATCAGGGATCGAAAATGTAACATTCAATAACCGCTCCTGTGGAAGTCCTGAGCCCGGGAAAGGTCCAAACATGGGTCCAAATCAGCAGATTCTATTACTTCCATCGCAATTTTCAGATCAGAAAGCAAAAATAGGATTTTGCAGCAAGTGATTGATGTCTTATGTAACCCTATGAACTTCCTATGTAATCACTGTCCGTAAATGACTATGTATAAATGCTGTGGTCGTGCATTATTATTTTTTCGTAATGAATGTTCAGGTCGAATTCAAGCAATTTATTAAGCAACTAGAACTTCGAAGATTTGTCGTTCAAACTCATACAATAAAAGATTGCATACAAACCACTTTGAGCACAACAATGTATGATTAATCATAGCAGTTTTAGACCTGTTAGCTTGGAAAGTGGAAATTCCACCGATCTGAGATTCCAATGAATATTTCGTCTCTGCAGACCATGGATCAAATCTCAACCTGAAAAAGCATCTAGTCGGCGTACCAAATTAGTCTATCACTATCAGTGGCGTCGCGTCCTCCCAGACCACAGGCCTTCGCTCGGCATTGGAATACTATTTCTATACCAGACTTTTTTATGTTATAACATTAATTTTCATAAAAGATGAATTTTTAATAACAATTTCCCGAACATTTTTTAATGCCAAGTGAATGTGCACATGAGAAGTTGATTGCTCATGTCGCCTAACCACCTTACTCAAGGAGCTGAGATTACTATATCCGTTCTCTGTCCAGACCACATTTTCTCGAGAAAAAAGGAGGAACGGAAACAGTTTCTTGCGTTTCTCACGGCTGGTCAGCCGTATCAGGTCTGTCTACGGCCATATCAGGTGTTGGCCTACCTTGCTTGATGACTGTCATCTTTTGAGTATATTCTCTTCGGACGAAAGCGGTGGTTATGATCTCATCTACAGTACTAAACATAGCGTCACATCAATCACGCAAAAACAAATCATGGAATTCTACGGAATTTGGGTGTTCGAGTCAGATGCATTACTCTGCACTCATTGGCGAACGCTCATCATCTGATCACAGTCTTATCTGAACGTAACTCAGCTGCTATTGTTGACGTAGTGGCCTCTCCGACGAGAAACGAAGGACAGGGTTGCGCTTCCCTTTCTATATTTAGGTACCGAGCCTCGATCAAGAATAACGGAGAATTTCATTGTAAAAATTGGAGAAGGCAAAGCATTAATGTCTATCGGGAAGGCCAATATTGGTGCGGGCGCGTGCGCTTGCTGCCTCACACGCACACAACTCTCTTTCGCTCTGTCTGAACACGACTAGCATGTGTGTCTAATCGTTAGAAGAAAACAGCAGTGATTTGTGCACGCGCAGCAAAACTGTTCACTCTAAGGTTGAGACGGACAGCTACCACGAGAAGCTATCGAATTTAAATGAAATATAATGAATGATGACACTTTTCATTTTTATAAATGTTGGTAAACTATTATTTAGGATGCGCCGAAGGCCTCGCAGGTACGGAGAAGACGCCACTGATCACTATAGATGTACAAATGCAATTGCTTCTAAGTAATGATCGATTTTTTGGCACGCTGACTCAATTTCTTCATGGTGACATTTGGCCCATGCCTGGTCGAGATGAAATTTTCCCCTTACACTGAAGCATCTGTGCCTCAAAGATTAGGTCAATCGTGTGGTTCAAAAGCGATAGGAGTTAAGTGCAGAAAGCCTAAATGACAAGTAATATGTAGGAAATTCCGAATTCGTAAATGTTTTCTAACGTTTGAAGGGCCTCATTAACAGAAATGAGGCGTACAGTGTCTGTCAAAAGATCAGATGGTATAGACCCTACGGATGCATGAAACATTCTTTTCTTATAGTCAGGGACGCCGGTGCGTGCTTTGGGCAGGTGTTGCACCGGCCTCAAGCAGGGCATGTTAGGATGCTCCCATCATCCTACATCCAATTCAATGTTTCATTTGCGTTATAAACAGGGTTGGCTTTTTGCCGGCAAAAACTGGCAAAAATCGGCTAAAACTAAAATTCTGAAAAATCAGTCTATTTTTTCACGAAATGATCGACGGCAAGTTGGGGTTTGAGTATTACGATGCATGCGTGTTTGTAGACTGCAACTATTATCTTACAAAACATGACATTCATTCTCTGATGATATCAGTTTTTATCACGTACGAACGACATATTATGTTGTCCTTGCTTACGATTGCTCTGTCCTTTTCTTGCACACTTACAACAAATGTAGACTTCTGCACCATTTTGGCCCTTTAGTTCATTTAATAGAAGTTGTTAGATACTTCCGAAATTATCATCAAATGAATGCTCTTTCAGGTCAGAAAATGTGATTTCGCTAAATCTAAAAAAATGAAAATAAATATATGAATAAAACTAGTTTATACATCGAACTAAATTAAGCAAGCCATTTAATTCATGTGGACAAGCTTCAATAATCCCACAGTCATTCTTCTAAATTGAGTTTTCAGCAAGAATGCAGAGTATTTTAATAGTAGCTTAGGCCTTATCAGATACAGATTTGAACCCAGGTCTCATGAACGCATAGAGAACACTCTATTAAAAGGCCTCTGCACCGGAAAATCTGTTTTCAAATCAAGCAATGTGCAACAGTCACTGAGAATTCATTTCTATTTTTTTGGAAATATGCTATATGTACTAATGCTTTTGACTGGAGCAGAAAATCATGATTTGTAAGAACAAATAATAATTTAATAACATAGTTCGCAGCAGCAGTCTTAATAAAGATAAAGTGAGGTATAGTGTATGTCTCAACAGCTTTAGGTATAATCTCAATAAATAATTCCAGTAAGAACATTTCCAGTAAGCTGCAAAATTGATCGTTGTTCATAGAATCTGACAGCGAGAAGCATTATTGTGATATTTATTTGGGTAAATCCAGATTAGATTACACTTTTTTTATCGCAAGGGATTTGAGTATTAGAATTTTGAAATTTTGCCCTAAAAATGTCTGTGACATCATAAGAAACTAAATTGGCATAGTGACAACCACAAGAAGTTCATGTGACCATATATATCAGACTCGAAGAAAAAATGAAGCGTCCCTCAAGTTACAATTGACTTCGCTCAAGTTACAATGTTCAATTTATTTTGCTCAGGCTTTGTAGAAGCTTAATCGAGATGACAGTGATCACCATAGATCAACAGTGATTTACATAGAAGGTTGCAGTTCTAGCACTTATTTCTGTTTGGACGTCAGCCCACTAAATGCATAATGGTGATTTTTCGAATTTATCTGAGTTATCTGGAGCTAGCATTTTTGGAATTTATGTTTACCTTGAAGGCAGTAATTGCTCTGTTCAGTGTTTCCTGTGATTTGGTGTTTACCTCTATGTAGAACTGTAGAACTATGATACCCAAATGGGTTCTATCTTTATTAAATTGCCAGCATAAGAAATACAGCTTTATGGGCACTGCATGATTTGCATTTATTCACAGGCCTATCGCAGGACTACAAGTTTTTTTGATGAAAAATAAAGCAGCGATCCTGTATTCACTCGCGAATATCAATGTCAGCGAACACTTTTATCCCTCTTCTATCAATAGTTGGATCATCTAACTTTCTCACAATTTCCCAGGGAGATATCACGGAACAACCAGTTACAAGAGAATCGACGAATTCATTAAATCGTCCTCTAAACGTGTATTGCTTCAAAAAACGAACACGAAAATCCCCATTCTCAAATCTGCTGGTAATCTGAGCCACGAAATGTTTTTTCCTGTTGTCACCCGTTTCGAGACCAACAAGTATCCAATCATCGGATTTGAGTGGGACTGCAACCACTGGAGATGAGCTTGTGGACAATTCAGGACACGTTGTGAGATCACTTCCATTTGTTTTGTCAAACGTGTCAAGTCCACCACTGCTGCAATTATTTGCGTAATTAAATGTCCTTGGATTGAAGCAACCACAAGAGGATTTGCAGTGGCAAGCCAAGTCTCTAATAAGATATTCATTTTGAACCGACCATTTTAGGTAATGACATTTCGAAATACCTGAAATTTTGAATTTCATGCTTATGACACCGAAAAGCGTTTTTGAAAGCATGAAAATATAGGCAGGCCTAAAGAAGTAATTTCTAGCGTGACACATGGGGGAAAATAAAAATGACGTGTATAGGCCTATGGCCTATCTCGTGATGCATTCATGATGTCAAAATAATGAATAAAAATTCTAGAATAAGCATAGGCCCTAGATCAAATGTGATTTTATGCATAAAATTTACCAAGCTCTCAATTTTTCTTCTTTACATCAAGTTCAAGCAATTATCATTATGAGACATCTACAGCAGAATGATTTTTTCAATAGGCCTGATCAATGTTTGCAGTCAGAAGCTATAGGAAGAGGCTTGATAATGTAGCTTTAGGCCTACTGAATGAGCAAGACTAGAAGGCAACAACAGATCATTTCTATTCATGTCGCTCTCCATAGATAGGCTACATGTAGGCCACGGTCGGTAAAAATGCAGCAAATCCTGCAGTTGAATTTTGATCGTCAATCATAAGAGTAGGCATTCATATCTACACAAAAAGTGACATGGTAAAATATAAAATAACTCTCCCTTCATGTCAGGCAAGTTTGACTTCCAATATATCTTTCTGTCGATTTCCTCTTTGGACACAGTGGTTATCAAATTACCCACATTTTTTGTCAAATCGCATTAATCTCCCAGGTTATCAATAAACTCACCACTCGAAACATGCGAATCCCATGTTCGTTTCAAAACAGCGCCGACGCCATCCGCTGCGCTTTTACCGTGCCCACTCTCATTGAAATACCATTCTAGAGAATCGATATGCAAAAAATCGCAAAGTCGAGCAAGAAGCTGAACAGTAAAACGGTTACGGTACTGTGAACTAGGGCTATCAGAGAAGATGATCAATTTCTTTACATATGTCCTGTCAATCAAATCGATAGCTTTGTGAATATGTGTCACCACTGCTTCGGCTGTTTTCCGCCTGTCCGTACTTAGTGTCGCAAAACATTTCGCTTCCTCATTTTGTGCATATGCTACTCCTTGGTGAATAGTAATTTGCTCATTGTAGCCGAAGTGTGCCGATTGGACTTCATTCCCAAATTTCATTGTGTAATTTTCACTGAAATCCACCAGCAAACAGATTTCATCTGTTGACATCATTTGCTTCGCTAGCCTTATTTCATGATATTGGTTAGTGAAGGAGAATTGGTGATATGCATACATTTCCATCGCAGTTTCACATTTCAGAGCTAGCTTCTGGACAGAATCAGTGAGTTGAACACGCTTGGTGACTGCTACCGAGACTTCTCTGTCTTTGATTCGCTGCCATTGGACATAAGGAATTGTTGACAACGATGACAAAAATGACCCATCTTCCTCCCTTGGACACACACTCCTTGATTGACATTCTGGACACAGGCGCGAACAGCACAACTCTGAATAAGGCGAACATACAATTTGTCGAAGATTTTCAGACATACTTGATGACTTTAGAACTTTGATATTTCGTAATGCCTGGAGGAGCAATCGAGGATTTTCACATTTTATGCACATGCATAACTGTCTGTCAGAAAGCTTGGGCTTCACAACTTGTTTTGGCTTCAATGAAAAGAACAAGGACCGAGAAATCTTTTCTGTTGAATTTTCGGACATATATTTCATGTGCAGGTCACTGATAGAAAACAGCAGATACCTCTTCTGAAAAGACTGTCCACGAATCCTAATAAACTCTTTCTTCCCTGATGCAAGTCTGGAATTATCATCACGACAATAGAAGGAAATGACTGAGTGACGAATTGGATTTGACCGAGCAATGTTGATGGTAGCATTATTTATGGTCCTGCAATCTGTCTGTAGCAACTCTCTCAGATGACTCTTGGTACCAAGAAACTTTCTACTGACGTCTTTTAGCGTGCTGGCTAATTTTCTGCGTATTTGGTACTTTCTCTTTATTGACTTTATCAGGGCTAGGTGAACATTTATCATCAACTTTACTTTTTTTGAAGATTTCATGGCAATTTCTGATGAGGCATTTGGACCATCGTGACACAAAGGTAGGCCCACACTTCCACCTTGGGCTTTCAATCTCTCAATTCTCTTTTGAAATTTGCGCACTTGCTTTTGCAGTGCAATGTTTCTGTAATTTAGGAGTTTGACCTTTTCCCTCCTCTTTTTTATTTCTCGTTTTCTTGCTGCACGCCTCTTTGAATCACTGACAGATCTAGCAGAAGACGAACATGGAGATGATACTCTTGAATTTGTTGCGCTCACAGATTCTGGTTCATTTGGTTCATTTTGTAGAGATTGGTTTTTAGTTGCTCTGTACTCTCTCATGTATAGTTTTCTTTTTCTTGCAAGAAGACGTTTCTGCCTAGGATCACTGTTTTCCTTGCATTTGTGATAAGATCTTAGTGCTTGCTCCCTCACCTTCATCAAACGTTCTCCGCCATCTTTCTTTAACTTTTATCGGTATCTCCTCTTTCTCTCAAGCATCTTTTGTCTATCAGGGGCCATTTTGCAGAATACAGCCACTGTCGTTGTCGACCAAGCATGAACTGATGATTTCGTGAAGCAGCAAAAATCTCTTTGTCTGAGAGCCGTCCAATCACAGCTATTGCTTGTACGACGATTCGATGACGTACACACGTCGATAGCTTTTTACTTCGGAGTTCTATGTGATGCGAAGGATGTGTTTATTGTAGTCAAAGAATTTGTTTGAAAAGTGGTGACATCTTCGAAACGGAAAAATTTCTAAAAGGACCTTATCAGTGGTGACATATTTTAGCAAACCCTGATCATTCACAAAAGGAGGACTTCGTTCGTATGGCGAAAGGTCTCTCAAACTAGCAAAAATTCAAGATGAATTTAGAGAATTATGTCTCAATGTTCGATAGCTCCCATCACTCTACAAAGTCAATTGTGAGCGCAAAATGTGCAGAATTCAACTCACAATGCCCAAAAACTCACGAGACTAACAAAAAACACAATATATGGCTGATTTTGCTGAGGTGCTAACATTGATAGAAATGCGTAACTTGAGGGACGTCCCTCAAGTTACAATCTGTGCGTTTCTTCAATCTCTATCAAAGTGCAATGACAATTGAGAGGAACTGAATGAACAATTTAGCAGATAGCTCATTGCCACTTCCTGACATACACTTGACTGAGATCAAACTTTTTCCAGTTGTCCGGGAACTGGTGTCCCTCAAGTTACGAATTTGTGGTGTCAAACATCCTTCATTTTACCTTAAATTCATTCTCAACATTCATTCATGAGCAATGAGACCGATTTTCTTGCGCTCCTTGCTTCATGATCATATGATAGTTTACCACAAGTAACTACTTCCATCAATATGCAGCTGCATCTTATAAAGCAAGGCGTCCCTCAAGTTACAAATTGCGCGAGTTTTTTAGCTACTAGTTCCATGCGACAGCATCATAATCAATTCTGTTGCCGTAGGTGAAGAGACTTTCAACTCCAATCGAATTTTTCTTTCAATTTCACTTCATGGCAAAGCTAAATGCGAGAAAAGCAATCAATTACTGAAATACTTCTGTACTCTGCGAGTCTGTCCAAGATCGCAACTTACTTCATGCGACAAAGTATTTTAGGACTTTTTTTAAACCTTTACATCTCTGTGCACCAGTTATGATAGAATTTCTTTTAATTTTCTACGTGACCAAGTCCTATGGATCATATGAGTCACGATAGAGAGCAAATCGGATTAAATACTATTGAACTTCACTCGACTAGGCAATGGGACAGAATTTTATTAAAAAGTGTAATCTATTCTGGATTTACCCATTTACATTTATTGTGATATTCAAATTTGTTTAAAGTTCTTCGAATTTCCATATTTTGAGCTCAAATCAAAACTTTACTTTCGGTATAAAATTCATTTAACATCACCTTATCTTCTATATATGTGAGGGTAAATTGCCATGACATGAAAAATGTTGAAAGGCAATATTTCTAATCTTACCACAGATTTAGAAGATAAGCTATTCTATGAGATCAGCGGGTATGATAATCGTAGAAATGCGAGTCCAGATTTCTACATTTTCTTGCCATTCTAGCTTCATGGAAGGCTTGATTTCGGTCTTTATATAGAGCCAATTGATTTCCTTCCAGCATCCTTCCAGCAAACAATGAACGAAATTTATATAGCGACAAAACACGTGCATGCTTTAAAGAATGCACAGCAACTTTACAGCAATATTTTCTATAATGATTCATGCTCTTGCACTTATACTTGGAGCATATTCTTAATTGAAATATGATATTGATGAGGTTTGAATTGTGAAAATACAGGCTAAATGTTTGTCGAATGATGAAAAAGTATAATGAACAATTCCTACGTTCATCAATAAAGCAAGGAATGACGATGGTCCTTTATACTGCATTTACCCAAAGCAAATGAAGTAGTAATGCTGGAAAGATAGTTTTAGCCAGTTTTTGCCGAAAACTTGTGACAAGAGCTGGTGGTTTTTACCAGGTTTTTACCGGTTTTTACCGGCCAACCCTGGTTATAAACCTATTGAGATTTTGCACGGTTAACTTTAAATTCATAGTTCTGTTTCAACTAGAATTCCATGCTCATCGGACAACATAAATTTCTGGTATGTATGAGTGTGAAAATCGAATGAATAAAAAGCACTTTGACAATTTTATCCTAAGTCTAACACATTTACTATAAGCTAAATTCTGTAAATATAGGACTACTACACGATGCATAAATGTATGTCACACCCTTCTACTACAAGACAAACAAAAAAATAAAAGGCATTAAAATAGTTCTATTCAAATGGATCTTTTATTAGGCAGCGCATTTTCTTTTTACTTAGAAATGGTCTGCATTTATCCACTAAAAACTACATCAGAACTTGTGTTGCTTTTCCACTAGGCCTACAAAATGAATGCCGATATATCAAAGGTCTTTACAGAAATCTTAACTATAAGGCTTGTTCCAAAACAATTGCAACTCTTGCTTAATTGTTGCAAACATCGTGATAATATTTTATGTATAAATTGTGATGAATCAGAGAAAACGGTGCAATTTAAAAATTCCATGCAATACCTTATAGTTCTGCTATGTTTTGGAACAAGAAGAAATCATTTTATTGCTTATGTGTGTGCTGCAAAACGATCTTCAAAACAATTCAAATCCTTAGCTTGATGATTCGTCTCTGCACACGAAATGAACATGATACTCTATCTTTGAATAAGATCAAGGAACTTGTGAAATATTTTCAATACAAAAACATGCTACAAAAGTCCGTATTGTCTGAGAGAGAGAAGCTACAAGCGATGAATGATTTTGAAGGCGATTTCTGTACACCATTGACAAACTATGAATACAAAAAATGCACACTATATTCATATATTAGTTAGATATTATAATGTGCAGTTTTTGGATTATAAAAATGTGATCAAAATCTTGATCACTAACATATTTAGACATTGCACTTATCTTATATAACTATAGTGATAATCAGCTGTAGCTAAATTGTCATAAGATTTGATGCATCTGAGTGTGTCAGATAGTTCGAGTCCATCATTCTCTCGGCTCTAGGGCTGGCCCCAGAGAATTTGAAATTTTTTTATGTTTGGATGCATCAGTAATAGCACATTGATATCTCGTCCTAAGTGGTCACCTAACTCGTCCTAACTCATTATAATTTAGAACCGCCATTGACCTTTTCTTGTGACAGTAGCTTAAGAAAAGTAGGACTTTAGGACCAATAAATGTATTAACAAAATTTGCCAGATTTTCGTATGACACTTCAACAAGGGCAGGGCAACAGAGGATGCAATATTAATGTTCGGCTTCATAGTGCTAATAAAATTCCTCTCTGACATCTTCCTCTCGGTAGTATTAGCAAATCCTCGCTGTATACTGAATAAGGGATTAAAGCATATATGTAACGAGTGAACGTCTTTTACGCACTTTGACCTGAGATTACTCTGTGCAAAACTTCCAAAGCATCGATACTAAATTGAAATAACATTGAAACAGTAAATGAGGAAAATATGAAGTTTCATTGAAGTCCGATCATCAGATTAGCCGCTACTTTATAAAATAGTGCTTTTTCGCTCGCTCGTTTTGCAGACGAGTGATAAGTTTTTTGAAGCACGTTGTAGCCAAGGTAAACATTTGAAATGAGATTTACTGACCATAGATGTCCATGGTCCATCTATTTTATACATTAAATTTGATAAGATTCCAATAATAATTTTGGCATGTAGCAGTCGACTACAAATTAACATTTTTCATGAAAAAATAAATTTTTCAATTAAAAATTCAAATTGTCATAAGATCACAATGATATCAATAATCATACTAAAATAAAACGAATTTAATATTTATAGAGCATATGCAATAACATTTTATAAGCGGATTTGTCCGATTCCTAGTTTGAAAATTCGACTTGGAGTTCTACTTTTTCGTGGAAGTTGTTCTATTGTAAAAAAATCAGTAAAATATTGAAATTTCAATAGCGGTCAAAATTATTATATGAAAAGTTATAGTACCACTATTAGGAAGCTCGCACGCTAAATGTTGGATCGAGAAATTCGTATGATCAGGAGAAATGCTCTAGAAGTTAAGGAGGGGGCGAATGACCCCTCCTTAGATAGCGATGCGATTCAGTGCCCGTTATGGATAGAGGTTTATGGGTTAAAGCCGCTGAATTGCCGCAACAATAAGAATTCATCAATCATAATCTCGAAAAGTACATAATATTATTCCAGTCTAAAACTCCGATGACGGAGGTATGTGACCATGTGATATGATGTACTTTGACAGTCATGGCACTCCTGGCGCTCCTGACTTTCAGACAGGTTTCTGCATGTAGGTCCGGTACGATCAGCGCTCTCGTCTTTCTTCCTACAAACTAAGTGGGAAAGTGATCTTCGTAAATGTCGACTGAGACAGACCAAAATGAGCCAATCAGAGAAGGGTCCTGTCAGAGTCATTACCATAGATATTTTGTTGATTTTCAACATTGTATCTGTGAGTTTGGATTCAATGAAAGCGTATACACAAATCATCACGGTGTTTGGTAGCGTTGTAAAAACATAGACAATATCCATAATTACCAGTGTAACGCTGAGTTTGATTTCATTAGTTGATGATACCCTGCGAGAGTTAAATGACGCTCTTTTCCAATTTCGACGCTTCATTAGAAAGACAACAATGCTGATCGTGCAAAATAAGAGAATTGCAGATGGAACTGAGCAATAGATCACGGCATCGTAAATTCCTAGCACCAAAAGATTTTCAACATCACAAAATCCATTTTTGAATTGATAGATAGAATAAATTGCAAATCCTTGAATGACGAAAACAATAGAAGTCACCAAAAAGAGAAGAAAAATCATCCGCTGAATGGAAACAATTCGCTTCACTTGCAAAGGCAATGCAATAGCTATGAGCCGCTCAATGGATATAACACCTTGAATGTAACCTTGCACTGTTCCTGTAGCGGATGTCACGAACGAAACTCCATAACACAAAAAAGGAGAATTCAAAACACTAGAATTGGTTGCGATTTGCAGAACACTAATCGAGAAAGTGCTGCACAAATATACGCAGTCAAGAGCCAACAGATAACAAATTGAAAATCTCATTGTCGTCGCCAACTTTGTCTGCTTGCTTCTAAATATTATTGTTGAAATGACCAAGATTGATCCAAATATTGCTAGTCCAACACCAATAGCCAAGAAGGACAATTCTAGCTCATCCAAACTGCTCAAATCTTCCCAATGTGGGCCCATTGATGAAGAATTTTTATTTTGATTCATATTTTCGACGACTGCAAAGGATTTTTCTGACAAAATGACTTGCGGGGACAGTTTCTGTCTTACAATGTGGAGATTTGACTGAATGATGAAACAGAACTCGGTCATCGGTAGCGATTAACAGAAGCATTCAATCATCTCCCCTTCACGTGAAAGCAAAAGCACTTAATTGAAATGAGAATTAGCCGGAAGTTCTGCCCATTATTTCAAACTCCTTTCAAATATTAGATATCAAAGCAAACTATCTTTCAAACCAAAGGTTTATGACAACACATCTATTTGCCTCATGCTCAATCTTAATGCGATCCAAGAGATGAAGGTTAGAATGGACCATTGTTCTCAACAAGTTTACATCCAATGCCATTTGTATCCATTGCCAAAGGAGTAAATTCGTCCTACTTGGAAGTCAGTAATTAGGAATAGTTAGTCAACAATTAGTCAATAGTTAGTCATTAAAACTATTTGTAAGTCAATCAACCATACTCTATCCCCTATATTTTGTATATATGTGAATAAGTTGCTAGATTTGTGTTCATTGAGATTGCAGGCTGTTGTATTGGCTTACATCGGTTTCAGTTTCAATAATAGCCATTTTCTTTGCATCAAATCGCACTTTAATTGGCAAAGAAAAACGATTTTTTGCATGAAAACAATAGCACTTTCCATGAACTCCCGACTTAAAATTATCGTAATATGTTCAAGTTCTACTGCACTTTCTAAGCCGAGTAGTTGCCATTCGCGTCTGATGACCTCATTGAAATGAGATGAGCTGTAGGAATTCCACTGATTTTAGTTCCAGTCCAATAAAGTTATAATAAATCAGAATGTGTAGAATCTGTCGCTTTGCCATCTATTGAAAGTGGCGTTATTTTTAATGTCAGAAATCGTTTTCTTTTTGCCAATTTAACTGCGATTTGACGCAAAGAGGCGGGCCAATATTGCAAAAATTTTTGTCTAGTTGATTTGAACATTGGCAAAATAGATGTCAATCAACTTCAATCAGCGCTTTGTCAGCTTCAAATGCCATTCAGCATATTTTGGCTCATGAAGCTGCTGCTTATCACAAGTGGTGCCCAACCTCGCTCTGCCACTCATTTTACTTGGCATGACCCATCCATTGAAGATTTGTCGAACGATTATACGGCACTTTTCGAAAAGATGCGCTGCTCACTTTTTTGTCAGTATTTCGTGGCGACAAGCATTTACATGCTATGCCTGCGTTATTTCTCTTATGCGCATCGATGAGGATGATCAGATAGGAATTCAATTCTATTGCTATTTTTCAAGTATTTTACCATTAGTCTTTATGAAAATCAATGGATTGGAAGCAAGATATCTGTATCTTTTCGGAGAATAGAAATACTCCAGTATTAAATTCATTATTCACAGAAATTGATTTGTGCGCAAAGCCTTAATAGAATAACTTGATTGGCAGAATGATCAGCTAAATATCCCCTATCCTTTGTCAGACTCATGATAACCGACAAGGAAAATATCACCATGAGTAAAACCAAGGAAAGCAAGACCCGAACATTATCAATCAAATAGACTCTAATGCCGTTTTCATTGCAGTAATGAGATTTCCATAATTTTAAATCGTGTCAATGATGACCAGAGATGAGCACACTCAAGCAAAATTTTTGCTCCGGTTTGGCTGAACTAAATGCACTCCGCGTTCCGATTTCGGAGAATTTGGGGTTGCGAGCTGGACTATACTCATAAATGAATTTACGAATGACTCTTATCAGCGAACGCCTCTGTCAGTGAATCTAACTGAGAAACTGTTGTTATCAAAAACAGAATGATTCGTTCTTTGACATCGAATTTCTTGAGTATTCCATGATCTGATCGGGATTCGGATCACTAAATGGGGTGACAATAATTGATCTATAGTAGGAGCCCACGTTAATCCACCCAGGCATCATGCAATCTGCAGGTATAATCTGTTGATCATGTCGTCTGTTTGATTAACCACAACTGGCAAAAAAGAACGGGTGAGTTAGAAGAATCTCGACAGATGTCATATTAATAAGATTAATTGGAAGCCTAAAGTTTATAACCTTTCTTTACCGCTCTCTCTCTCCCCTCCTCATGCTCCTCTCTCTCTTTCCCTCTCCTTTGCTCCTTTACTGAATATTTCATCACATTCTCTGATAAGGCATTCGTTCAGAATATTTGAGGCATCCTGCATCCCGAAGCTTCTCCCAATCAGTTAGTCTTGCACAAAAGCAGAGGCAATAAAAAGTATTACGACATCTCATTTACTGTCGTCATTTGTATTACGATCCTCAAACTAATACTGAAACTCTTTGCGGCAAATTTACTGAAGGATTAAACCGATACCAAGAAAAATGATAATTTCATGATCGAATGTCGTGCTTTCCTGGGATGTCAACTTCAAGGTCGGAGCGCAAAATTTTCCTTGCGGAGAGCGGAGCACAAAGTCGTAGCGCACATACACACCTCTGATGATGACTAAACTTTGCAAATCTTCGGAATAATCCACATATTTAAATCTGTCATCCCTCAACAAGCAGTTATAAAGGGATGGTTCGTTATTTTCGGCAAAATTCAGTTACATATTAAGCAAGCTCTTCCTTTTTACTGTAATAGCACTTTCACTTAAAATTAAGTTTGTACATTTCTCTCTTGTTTAATTCAAATAGTTCCCATGATCCTCTTCTAATGCATTTACATTTTCCCAAAGTGCAGAAAATTTGAATAATCATAAAAAGTTCACCATGAAGTTGTTTTGAGCTCTCGAGTCTGATTTTGACGTAATCACGCGCTTGACAATTCTAATTGGTCACTTGTTGATATAGATAATTGATGCATTGAGAAGAAAAGTTCATTACACGTCTATTCATTTAATATTTAGATATTCAAACATAACACAGCCGATCATATTCATCCTCAATTAGATATAATTACATCAGTATTGATCATCACAATAATAAAAAAAATTATTAGGCCCTACATTTTAATGTATTTCAAAAATTAAAATTCATTATCTATGGGCTTGCTATAGTTGGACTATGATGCTGCAACGTGTTATTGTAGCTTGGCTAAGTTCAATGCAAATAAAATACAAATGTAAGAGAACTTCCTTCGCCGCATCTTCGCATCTTTTCAGCAGAACATCATTAATCTGTGATTCCATGTTGCTGAAGAAAATGAGAATATGGTACAAAGCTCTTTTTTGCATTTGCATTTTGAAATTCCAGTTCATTCAAGATTTGCCAACCTGATAAATAATATTTTGTTCGAACTTGCAAATCTGTATCAGTCCCTATTTGTTGAATACCGTAGACCTAGTTTGATTCCCCTCACGCCATAATTGCCTAATAGATTAAAAATTAGGCCTAATAAAAGAATCATCACGGTGCAATTTCTGACATAAAGTCTACGCAAGAGTTGCCCCACACCTACTAAACTGCACCAACAATTAATGCCCCTTATCATGTCTTCATTAAAATGGGCCTTTATTTTATTTATCAACTGTCCCTAAAAGCAAATGTTTCATATAAATTACAGCTTACTCGAAATGACCATTGAAGTCAAGAGAAATAACCAACTGACATATCCTATTCCACTTGATGGCTAAATTATGCATTAAACCCATGGTAATTGTGATGCAAGGAAAAATTGAAGTATTTATTTTACACTGATAAGCGCTTCTCATTAATGAAATACTGCGTAGTAAATGCAAGATTTACATTAAAAATGAATAATAAAAAAGGCCTAATTAAATGATGTGGAATTTCATCATAGGTTCACAATAATTTTTATTTTCAGATTAAAAGAAATATTGAAAAGAACGATTAGCGAGTTTAATCACTGTAACCCACTGAACTCATTGCAAATAAACAAAGCAGTGCTTGGTAGAATGCTTTTACAGGCCTATTTATTGATTCTAAGATAATATGGCATTTCGTTTCAGTTAATTTTCACAGGTCATCATTTCATGAAAAGGTCTTCTATACTGACGTAAGACTTTTCTAGAATCCGCTATAGGAATGCTTTTTGATTTTTCGGGGTTTTTGATTTGAACAATTTCTAACATCATACACCCAGTAGTTGCAAGTGAAGCTTTTGACCCTACACTTTAGCTCTACATCCACCCAAGTCAATTGCAATCTTGACAATTAACCAATTAGCTTCTATTTCTATCAAATTAAAAAACACGATTTAAACTTAGATACACATTATGATTTCTGAGGCCATTATGAAGACAAGCTAATATTCAAACAAATGCTGTCACAACAGTTAGTATTCCTCTCCTTCCTCTTCCCCTTCGCCTTCAACACTGTCGACTCCGACCTCTTCGTAGTCCTTCTCCAGTGCAGCCAAATCCTCACGAGCCTCGGAGAACTCACCCTCTTCCATGCCTTCACCGACGTACCAGTGCACGAAAGCACGCTTGGCATACATCAGATCGAACTTGTGATCGAGGCGGGCCCATGCCTCAGCAATTGCGGTGGTGTTGCTCAACATGCAGACGGCACGCTGCACTTTGGCCAGATCACCTCCTGGAACAACGGTTGGTGGTTGGTAGTTGATGCCGACCTTGAAGCCAGTGGGACACCAATCAACGAATTGGATGGTGCGCTTGGTCTTGATGGTGGCGATGGCTGCGTTGACGTCCTTGGGAACAACGTCACCACGGTACAACATGCAGCAGGCCATGTATTTGCCATGACGTGGATCGCATTTCACCATCTGATTGGCGGGCTCGAAGGTAGCATTGGTGATCTCAGCGACGCTCAATTGCTCGTGGTAAGCCTTCTCGGCAGAGATGACTGGAGCGTAGGTGGCCAGAGGGAAGTGAATACGTGGGTATGGCACCAAGTTGGTCTGGAACTCAGTGAGATCGACGTTCAAGGCACCATCGAATCGGAGAGATGCAGTGATTGAGCTGACAATCTGACCAATGAGACGATTTAAGTTGGTGTATGTTGGGCGCTCAATGTCAAGGTTTCGCCTGGAAAAGAATTCGACAGTTTTAGATTAATAAATGTGCATAGGATTCAATTGAAATGAACAGTCCTGCTGAATATTCATCATTTGGCATGTGCAAGTACAGTATTCTAAAGAAGATACATGAGATCAAGGAGTTTTGCAAGATCGAGTCATATATTATTGCAGAGTTTTTCATAAAAAAACAACTGCACGATTTTCTGTCAGAATGAAAGTTTCCAAACAATATTGCTAAGTTACAGTATTAACAGTGCATGTAGATATTATCAAATGGTTGATATCATTCATGGGCGCGATTTAAGTGGCGTCTTGCGGCTTTTCTAGTGCTGCACAGGTTTGCTACATGTAACGAAATCTCACATTGCCAATATAGTCATGCAAGTATACACACAAAGCCAGTTTTGAAATAGGAAAACAATTTAAGGATGTTCTTAAAGCACGAATGAGAATTGCAGGCCACCGATAAGAGAGCGACGGGCTGATGACACACTTTTCCGCTAATTAGTTCAGTTTGGTGGCTAAAAAATTACGTTGTCTTGTTCATGAATATGAATCGTGCATGAATTGTTTTGAACATCTATCGAATGGCAATGCTTGCTGATGCAATGCAAGGTTGGGCAAAAACTTTTATTGGGTATACTCAGTACGAGTTTTGGACCAAAACTTGTGACAAACACCAAAACCGAAGACCAAGTTTCAATAAATGAGTAGAACCAAGTAAGTGAAGTATATTCTTTGTATATTGTGCTGACACAAAGATTCTTCTATACACGCCAAAATTCTCTTATTTTATGATAATTTCATCACAGCATTGCTGCATTAAATAGAACATTTATTTCTAATACCGTTTCTATTCTAGCTAGGCTATTCGATGACTTGGGCGACAACTTCAACTGAAACCAAGAAGTTCGGATACATCGACTATAATTCGTAAAAATAGGGACCTAGTGATTTTATTGATGTCTTAATAGTCCATCTATAGTAAAATGCATATATCATATAGCATTACATAATATAGTAAATGCCTATAATGTCCACTCTATTCCATACCTTAATTGAGAACGTGAACGTAAGTGGTAGGATCTGAAAGCTGTTCAACAACTGACACGAGGTTCTGCTAACACTCATCGGACATCCAATCATATTCGACAAACGATTTGCAGATAATGTAAATGTTGAATAATATCCATCATTGAAGACGCAATGCTGAGGCACCAATCAGTATTAATGTCGCTATATCGCCTCCAAGGAAATGCGCAAATGCAACAAAATACATGAAAACTCATAGCAAATGCAATATGCGTTAAGCCAAAAAATGATATAGCTAAAACAACAAGTAAATTTGAAATGTTCTGTGAAATGAGTGGAATTTTGATAAAAAAATCAGAACTTCATGTTCTTATCATATCGTTATCCTAAGATTCAAATCAAAGTATTAATTCTTATTTGATTTGTAACATTTGCATATCTATATGTAATTACATAAACTATAAAATCTTTTTTATGTAATTCTGACTTGTATATATGCAACATTGATAGAAACCCAAGCTTTATATCATTTGCCCAAGGTCGGCTCAAAACCCAAGTTTGACCCAAAACACATGGTCCAACCTAACAGCAAGGTCGGAATGTAAGAGGCTGCTTTATTATTCCAGAACTTGATCATTCTATAGATTAACTACAGCTTTTTAAATTTGCATGCAATTTATTAAAAATTCGTTATTCATCGATGAAAGACGCTGGTTGGTTCAACATCCTTCATCCTTCACAAGATCAAAGATTCGAGCAGACGTCGGCGGTTGAGACGGGATCTCATCTTCCTCATAATAATGCATAGCCAGAGGCATGTAAATAAAGATAGAAATAGTATGAGCATCCCTGGTCAGACGAATTTGATCGGGGAGCAGCTCTTAACTTTCATATATTAATGATTCACTAATAACTCTCTTGCTATTTTGGTTTCTGTGACAGCCGGCAGGCTTTTATTTACAATAATTTCACGTAAATTTTACAAAGCATGTTCATGTTTCTTTCATCCCAGATTTGAAATTTCACTTGATTAAGTTGTAATACATTTCTTGCTTCTGATTTTATGTACTCACCGGCAGATGTCGTAGATAGCCTCGTTGTCAACCATGAAGGCACAATCGGAGTGCTCCAAGGTCGTGTGAGTGGTCAAGATGGAGTTGTAGGGCTCGACAACTGCGGTGGAGATTTGAGGAGCTGGGTAGACCGAGAACTCCAGCTTTGATTTCTTGCCGTAGTCAACGCTCAATCTCTCCATGAGGAGGGAGGTGAAGCCGGATCCGGTACCTCCGCCGAAAGAGTGGAAAATGAGGAAACCCTGAAGACCTGTACATTGATCAGCAAGCTTGCGGATGCGATCGAGTACAAGGTCAACAATTTCCTTGCCGATGGTGTAGTGACCACGAGCATAGTTGTTGGCGGCGTCTTCCTTGCCGGTAATCAGCTGTTCAGGGTGGAACAGTTGACGGTAAGTTCCGGTTCGGACCTCATCCACAACGGTGGGCTCAAGATCAACGAAAACTGCACGAGGCACGTGCTTGCCAGCACCTGTCTCGCTGAAAAAGGTGTTGAAGGAATCGTCACCGCCTCCGATGGTCTTGTCGCTTGGCATCTGACCATCAGGCTGGATTCCGTGCTCAAGGCAGTACAATTCCCAGCAGGCATTACCGATCTGGACTCCGGCTTGTCCAACATGAATTGAGATACATTCACGCTGAAAGAAATAAGACAACTTAACATGCAGTAATCGTTTTCAAGTACCTTCATACAAATTGAGAATTGTATGACTGATAATGATCAGAATATGGATATGTATGGCTGGAAACTTCATTTAAACAATCATGAAGATATAGGCCCCAATACCAAAAATTTCACTAATAGAATGCTGTTGTTAAAAACTTAAACATCAAAAGTAATTGGCCATGACATCTCTGCATTGTGTAAATAATGAAAATTCGCATAATGATGAATAATTTAATTAATATTAATTTCGCGGCAAGCAAAAACAGCGCGTTCTTTTAAAAGCTAATACAACCTACAAACAGGACTACTGCTGCTCATAAACAATTTCTTAATCAATTCATACATTGTGTTATTTCATTTCTGGATAATATGGGTAAAAAGCAAAAAAGTTACATTTAGTAGTATAAATCTGCTCAGCTAAAAATACAGTTACAAATTCATTGAATATTCAATTTAGTTCATAATTAAAAAAATAATTTCACATAATATATTACAAGCACAAATACCCGAACACAAAATGCAATCTAGATGAAGTCAGCAATGAGTAACTAGTATCATTAATAATTGCAATCTATGATCAGCCGCTTGTAGATAGGTTCAATTGAAATTCAAGTCTTCCAGCGCAGCACTGAATTTTAGGCACTGGTACTAAAATCGATCTCGCAGATCTATCCCGCTTACGCTGGGAAATTTTTTGCAAGGTAGTGTTTTCCTCTAAACATTTTGAAGTAGATGTATGGACAATTCGTAAATGACATTTTCGGATGAATATCAAAGGGCTGAATTCGTTTCTTGTTAGATGGTATTATGCTGAACATCAATTATCATAAATCATAATACTAATTGTATTGTATTGAGGTTAGTTGTTGAAAACAATAGAATATTCAGCAAATCGGTGTGAATAGAAAATGATTGAACATTGTACCATGAGGTGTAATGCAAATGCATTATACGCATCGTTACTGACAAAAAATACATGTTTATTACAAATTTTTACTTCACATCAATAACATCTTTGATTTTGTATGCATCTCCTCTACTATGTCACTTGCCTTTGAAAATAAGAACACGAATCAATTCTTCTTAAAATCGTTCACACAGAATTATTTGTGGTCGAAAATTTAATTACTCCTTTTTGCCTGACTTGTCTTCCTAGCGTAAATCTCTTTTAAATCTTTTATACAAATGTGAACTATGTTCTACACGATTTGATTCCTGAGCGCTTGCCCAGAAACAAACCGCTTTGTCTCCCGTATTTTACGACTTAATTGTAAACGCATGCATTCCTTCGCTCTTTATTCATGTTTGATTGCTAATGACTTTGGTAACTATATTTCTTAGTGTACGGATGTTATACTTTATGTTCGTTTTTTTACGTTGTTCTTGTACGTCATGTATGAGCATTATGATTCTCAATTATTCCGAAGGAACACTTCACTACTTCTGCTACTACTATAATTTTGACGGATTATTATTCTGGATATGAAATGTTCGCTTTGAGCCTTTTAAGAAACCAATCCATTGCGGCCTTGATGACTATAAGAACATAATGATGAATTTATGTTACATTCTACAAATTCATTTCAACAAAATCTGAAAACCATTTCAGTTTTAGTATAATATAAATTAAGCAAATGCATCTAAAACTTTTCGAAAAGTGCATATTGATGATTGGAGCTAACTTTACTTAATCAGCTCAATAATTTCAGAAATATGTAAAAGTCGCGGTGACCATGGCTACAACTACGTCTTTAAAATTTGCCAGTTTATTATTAAATTAGCGGTGATAATATTATACTTAACATTTATAACTCCACGCAATGTCACGGGAGTTTTCCTATACTTAAACCAACAAGTTATTGAGTAATAACATACATGCGAAGATAGCACATAAGCTAATGGATGGGTAATCAATTCCGAATAATGTTTGCTGACAATTGAAAATATGCTAACTTATGTCAAATGAGTGTTTCAAAAATGTTTTTATTTTTTATTTTGATTTATTCAAGCTTCATTTCAAACTCATCATTTACAAAAACTTAATAATTATTTTCATTTTGAAATATAGTCGTAATGAACAAAAATTTCTCAATCAATCTTGAAATTTAATTTAAAAGGACAAAAAAATGAGTTATCTATTTATATTATTTTCCTTCTTTTGTCGGCTATTATATTTTGCTCATAGGAAAAGATTCACACCGTTTGCTTTAAATGCAAAAGGAAACAATTTCATATCAGTTAGCTGTTATCATTCAACGTTTTATATCAGCACAAGAGTTGAATATTTCCATCATCAAATTTGCCTCATAGAAAGCAAGAATTATCTTCAAATATGTTGTATTGTTGACTTAGAAATGAATCGTAATTATAGACTGAAAGTAGTAGTTATAAAATGATTAATGATTCTTGTGAATATTTGAATCGTTGGAAATAAGAGATACGCATTAAGCTCTATCAATTTAAGTAACTTTGAACACTGATTCTCAAGTGATGTGATTTACGATTGTGAGTTTTGAATAGACAATTTCGAAACTCACAATTGTAAATCTTCATAAAACAGCTAAAATTTGCAAAAGTGTTGTCTACATTTACTCACCATGTTTTTGGCCTTGAATTGAAAGCTCTCTTACTTGCTAAACGTAGCAGCGGAGAGTCGTGGAATGAACTTGACTGTGATAGTCGAATAAATTCAAGTTGCAAAAAGCTGCTATGGTTACTTTTATGAGATGAATAGACGATCAGTAAAAATTCATCGCTCTATGATTGCTAGCAAGTGCTTATTGGTTCATGGCAACATTGAAATCGATTCACATGAGTTGTGAGGAACATAGAAAGTAACTTACTGTTACAATCGATTTCTAAATAAAAAATTCCACAGATAACTGTGCATAAAAGCTATTTGAAAATGAAGATATTGAAATGAATGTCGCCATGTTCATGAAATTTCCTTTTGCAGCATAGAAATTAACAATACCATAGAAAGTCCTATTATCTACTTCTATGTTTTGCAGCATTGATTGAGTTTCCTGCTAACATTGAGAGTGTCTATGGATGCATCGATCTTTCATGATGAAAAATAAGGAAGCTGAATATGAACGCAAAGTTATCAAATCAGAGACTTAATTGCAGAGATCTGCGGGTAATAAATAATAAGGTCAAGCAGTTATATGAAAAGATAGACAAATCCTATTGTTTGGCATATTCATTTTGGCTCCTCATAGGCTATCACGACATGGATGATATGACCAATAAATATGACGATATATATGAAGATAAACAAAACATTAAATAAATTGAACAATAAAGAAAGAATGTTATTGAAAACAGTCTTTTAAAGATAAATGATATGAATAGATAAAAAGATATGTACATATTAAATGAAAGGAAAAAATATGCTTTTCACATTGAAAGTCAGACATCTAGCGACCAACACAGTCATTAATATGCTTATATTATGAATGTACGTAGATCTTTTTGTAAAGGAAAAGAGCCACAAGTTGCTTCAAAATCATGTTTAAGAAAATCACAAAGAAATATGAAATTACATCGAGATCTTTCATCTGGTCTTTTCAAGGTGGACCCAGATACAAAAATGAACGAACGACAAAGTTGAAAACTGATGACAAGGGATTGCAATTTACATGATCATAACGACAGTGATAGGTGCAACACAAATTCTTTCTGCTAACATAAAATCGGCTTTTGACTCTTGATGAACAATTCCTCGAGTATGTACAAAAGACTTCGATCGTACACGTGACAAAATAGCAAAGATACTTCTATGATCTAAGCCTCTAGAATTATAAAACCTGTTGAACAGCTGTTTGATAAATTTTGTATCAAAAATTCTGAGTCATTTGTTTGACAGATAGGTGGTATGGATATACGTTTTTCTAAGATGGTATCCTTCGATGTTACATCTCTGTACACTGGTGTTCCTCTCAGAGAGACTATTGAAATAGTTGAGTCTGAGGTCACTGAAAATCCTCATATTTGTCCTGTCCCTGTGTTGATTTTGAGGGATCTTTTAATGATTTGCACGCATGATCTCCAGTTTCTTTTTGATGGTGTACTTTACCGCCAGCATGACGGCTGTGCCATGTGAAGCGGACTCGGACCTATACCAGCCAACATTTTTATAGGGGAGTATTGAGCAGCGATTGGCAAGTGACATAAGAGACTTAACTCTCCGATATTTCCGGTATGTTGACGATGACGATAACTTCGTTATCGTGCGCAGCATCGAGGATGCTGATCGGTAATTGTTGATTCTTAATTCTGCTCATGATAACATTTGTTTCACTTGTGAACATGAATAAATGAAGCTGTGTTTTTTTGGACGTCTTGGTTGTTCGTAATACGTATGGCAATGTCAGGACAAAGATTTTTAGAAAGAGCGACACCTGTGTTCTTACCAGCTTTCACAGTTTTGTTCCGATAAAGTACAAGATTAGCATTGAAGGAACTTTATTTTATAGAGCGCTGCGTCTTTGTTCTCTGGAGTTTTTGTTGTCAACCGATATCTTGAGAATTGTCAGTTGTTGATACCTGTTGTTGATACTGTATGTGGACCTGAAAAGATGCATTTCTGAAGCTCCCATTTTATGGGGATGAGTCAGCAATGTCAGTTTGCATTCAAGTCAACAGATTGTGTTCTGTTTTTCCTGCTTCCCGACCGATTGTTATTTTTCCGACCAGACGTATTCCTGCGGCCTCTGAAAGATGCGTTGACGACGTCTGCGAGTTCCAAAGTGATCTATAAGTGCACTTGTAACTGTGAAGATAGCTACATTGGCAGAACTCGTAGGCATTTGGCGACGCGAATCAAAGAGGGATTTGTTTTACTTGCTTGCCCATCATGCCACTTTGGGTAACACGTGGTCGAACAGGGAAGACTTCAACGTCTGTGACTCGTCATTTAGTTGATTGTTCCATGGCTCAATGTGACTTAGTAGATCATAGAAGTAGGTTTGTTATTTTGTCACGTGCACGATCGAAGAGCCTTTTGTCCATACTCGAGGCATTGTTCATCAAGAGTCAAAAGCCGATTTTATGTTAGCAGAAAAAATTTGTGTTGCACCTATCACTGTCGTAATGATCATGTAAATTGCAATCCCTTGTCATCAGTTTTCAACTTTGTCGTTCGTTCATTTTTGTATCTGGGTCCACCTTGAAAAGACCAGATGAAAGATCTCGATGTAATTTCATATTTCTTTGTGATTTTCTTAAACATGATTTTGAAGCAACTTGTGGCTCTTTTCCTTTACAAAATCACTTTAAGGTATAAATGTTTTTCGTACGTAGACCTGTTGAGGCAATAAATATCCGATCTATTAGAAACCTCTGTATGAATGGCTGCATTGAATGAAGGCTAAGCCTATATGTTGCTTCTAATGTGTGCAATATCCACTCTTCCTTTCATTTGATATGCGCATATTTTTTTATTTTTCTATATGTACTATTTTATTTTAAAAGATTGCTTTCAATCTCACTCTTCTTTTTTATCATTCAATTTATTTAATTTTCTGTCTATCGCAATATAAATTTGGTGTCTTTTTCTCATTATTTTTCATTTTTTACATTTTCTTAAATTTTCTGATTTTGTTTGATTATCAATAAATTAGTTATTCTACTGCACTTAAATGCATCACATTGCAAATATTCTCGTCAATTCATTGTTTATATCATTTCTATTTTTCATTTTTATTGTCATATCATTTCTTTTTTAGCTTCTGTTTCACTTTGTGGTGGTTATTTTCATGTTTGTGAAGTTACAGTGCGCTTCAATTTTGCATTGCATTTCCACCCGCAGTCCACTTACATCGCAGTTTGAACACCGTCCGCGTGTTCTTTAATTGTGATGTCTCCATGTATTTATTCACCTCAGCCACTGATATGTAATCAAGACGCACATAGATGTTGTCATTTGTGGTCTGTTCTGAATTCGCCTGACAAAAGAGAAAGTCCGAAAGCTCGCGAGACAGCAATAATAACTTTATTTCGAGTCCAGCAAAAGTGTTCTCATTTTTTTTTAATCAATCGCCAATGTTAGCTTATCGAATCTTACCGGCACATGAGCTGCACATAAGTTTGTGGAATTGTACCCTTGCAGACGAAAATGTATACAAATGTACTGCTCCTGAGAACATAATGCATGTGAATTTAGGCTTACTTCTACATTTAAGTTTGGGGAGTATAAGGGTACAGAAGTGCATGTGAGCACTTTGAAGTTTTCGTGCGCCCAGTTGTTCAGGTCTTTCATGACATGAAGACTGGAATCAGAATAGTTCGAATCAAATGCATGGCTACACTTGATTGTTCAAGAAGACAATGATAAAGAGTACAATCGACCGATCGCTGTAATTTGCCTTTCAAGATAATCGAGGTTGATTACAAATTATCTTATGATTGATAATCAGGTTAACAACCGTCAAATTCGAATCGAACATGATGTTACCAAAGCATTCATGGACGAATTTGCTGACGGAAAAGTTGTATACCCGCTTTTATTTTCAACAGAACAGTAAAAATTGAACAATTCGACAGTGACGCAAGCAGTGGCGGCGCCAAGGGGTTACATACGGTTACTGATGGTAACCGTTAGAAATCGAATTGTAACCGTACTTGTAACCGTTCTGTGAATTTGACCTCATTGACTTGACGACTACATCAACATTAAAAAAAACTTGTCTTATTCTATCAATAAAATGTTTGTGAGACGCAGTGTCGACATGTGCACGCAGGGCGCAGAGCAGAGGGATCTGATTTCAATAGCAACTGACACATAACGCTGTGGTTTGTGTGCACGAATGAAGGATCGCATTTCGTTACAATCAGTGACGATGACGAATACTTTATTGTTCGATTGAGGGTGCCCTTTCATTGGCCTTGCGAGTTATGAAGACAGGAATACAGAGACAAGAACTGATTGTTTCATTGTGACTGAGACAGACACTTGCAGAATCAACAACGAGTGTTGCCGATAACGATAACGATGGCTATTTTCTGCCAAAAGACGGAGGGAGTCTTCGCCTAGTGATTCTACGGAAACAGCTGATAGACGTAAACGTGTAGCTCTTCGAAAAACTACTTCACCGACTGACCAGTGTGCCCCTTCCTCCGATATTGATCCAACGTCGCATGCATCAAATGAAAGTGCGTGTTCTGTGTCTACTTCTCACCAGAAAGCTACTTTGTCTTCGAACGTCCCCATCGATGGTAAATTTGACTCTCTATTGACTGAAGAATTCATGTCTATTGAATCGTGTCCAACTGATGCTGAAGACGATCTTCTTGGAACACCATTTTATCATTTATCAGACGAACATTTCACCCTATCAGCAGAAGCCAAAAGCGCCGTCCAAAATGCCGTCCGCGCTACCAGGACCGAAGGATATATCCCAATCACCAGATGATGGTCCCTATAGAAAGCCACTAGCTAGTGGTCCAATGAAATTGATTCCCAACAAATATAATCGACGATTTGTCAAAGATTGGTTGGATTGGTAGAATATTCCGAAAGAGAGGGAAAAGCCTATTGCTTCGTATGCCGGCATTTCAAAACAAGTGGAAAAGCCGCTTTTGTTGATGAAGGATTCGACACATGGACTAAGTGCAGCGTAAAAACTGATGATCCTGCGGTCAATCGTCTATTTGCTCACAAAATCTCCGATGACCACATTCTCAGTGTTGAGAAGTACGCCATTTATTCTAAATCAAAGAAATCAGGAGCTACCATCGTTGATTCCCTCGACGACAGTCATCGAGAGGCTGTGCAGCGTAACCGTGAGTACATGAAAATTATTTGTGATGTCTTAAGACTGACGGCTGTTCAAAATATAGCACAGCGTGGCCACCGCGAAGCCAATGACACAAGTGACAACGGAAATTTTCTTGAAATTCTATATTTTTTAAAGCCATATTGCCAAGTTATTTACGACCGGCTAACCACAGGACCCCGGAATGCTAAGTATACACATTATACCATACAGAACGCTATCATTGAAATTATGGCAGAAATTATTCTTGAAGAAATAAAATCTGAAATACAAGAATCCAAATATTGCGCAGTTTTAGTGGATGAGACAAAGGATCTGTCTAAAGAAGAACAACTATCGATAGTTATCAGGTATGTTTACGATGTGAAATTCATGAAGAATTTATAGGGTCCACGATGGCTGAACAATTGGATGCAGAGAGCCTGACGAAGTGTATTCTGCAAGAACTGTTCAATTTGGGGATTGATTTGCATACATTAGTTGGTCAAGGCTACGATGGTGCTCGCGTCAAGAGCGGGCATCTTAGTGGAGTTCAGCAGCGAATTCGTGAGGTGGCTATCAAAGCTTTGTATTTTCATTGTGCTAATCACAAATTGAATCTTGTTATTGTTGACTCAGTCAAGGGTGTGATGCCAGTTGTCGATTTTTTTGTCACACTTCAATCCGCTTACAACTTCCTTAGCGGATCCAATGTTCACAGTAGGTGGGTTGATTTCCAAAAAAAGATGGGTCTCAAACCTATCGAATTCAAACGTCTATCAGATACTCGCTGGTCTGCCCAAGTGAGAGCTGTCGCTGCTGTTAAGTTAAGATTCGCTGAATTTGTCGATTTTTTGCGTTGGATCATTTTGAATGACGAAAACAGGGAGCGAGCTGGTTCTGCGAAAAGTATCCTTTCCGAAATTAATCAAGCATTTCTCTACATCATGTTGGTAATGTACGACTTACTCTCTGAAACAAAAAAGGTCTCTGACGTTCTACAGGATCCCAAAATCGATTTCGTGAAGGCGTCAAATTACATTGAAGCTATTGTGGAAGAGATTGCATCTTATCGCAATGATGCCGAAGCTAGCGATTACTATCAAAAGTCATTTGAAATGGCTGAAGGAAGCGATGTTCCTCGTTGCCGTGAATCCAGAAGACAGTCAAGCCTCACAGACAGATTTCAAGACTTCGTGGTGTATTCAACCGTTGGCTCAAGGGAAAATCCTACCACATCGGACGACATGAAAAGACTGATATCATTCCCGATTCTCGACAAATTGAGTTGTGAATTCAATGAACGATTTAGTAGCTCAAATATGGACATTATGAGATCGCTGTCAGCACTGGATCCTCGTTCGAATAACTTTTTGAATGTTGATGAAATTCGCCCATTTGCTGAGCACTACGAAATTGACATGGAGGGACTTTCCATTGAAATGAGACACGATAAGCGAATGGTCGACAGAAACGAGGTGAGATTGAACAATATCCTAGAACTTCTTGAATTTTTGAATCCTCTATCTATGGCATTCCATGAACTCAAGACAGCATTAATTATTTCATTGATGTTAGTTTGACATTATAATTGCATTAGTTTGTATCTCAGTTGTCTTTATTTATCTCCATGTACAATTTTCAGCAACAATCAACACGTCACAAAGATACGTGTGATTATTTATGGCCATCAAACATGTAGGGGTGCGTTGCATTGTATAGTGAGCATATCTGATACATGCATGTAGGCCTATACATGCTTAGAAGAATGAATAATGTTTTGGCTTCTGTTGCTTGCATGAACATTTAATCCCATGATTATATAGGCCAATATAAGTGTATGCGTTTTCAGCTTTGACCTGCATGTTGGGTCTATATGTGCGTACATGGCTGTATAGTTCAGGGAGCACAGAAAGTTTTCATGTCCAAGCCATCTACACATCTATGAGTATAATTTCATGAAAATAAGTAGCATCCGTTAAAAAATTCAGATCATTTATGTAACCAGCAATATAAGTGATGTAGCCCATTTGTAACCGTTCTACTCGCTCGCTGGCGCCGCTACTGGACGCAAGATCAAAATGAGCGGTGAGCTGAGAAAATGAAAAGAAATGCTCAATGAACGAAAAGCGACAAAATAGCTGAATCAACGCAAAAATCGTAGAAAGAATGAAGAATGTCGAGCTGAGTGAACGAACAATATCAGTCAAATAAATGAGAAAATGAGTGAACTAAAAATGAGCTCATTTGAATACATCGGTTAATATGTCAAATCATTGATTGATAACATAAATATTATGCACTTATGCATAATAATGTAGCTGTCAAAACATTTGTACATCCTGTTTGCCTCAGAATTATCAATCAGTGGTCCTGCCAGGCACGTCCAATGATCCAATCACATCTCGTATCAATGTGTATGTATCATTCTGCATTATATTTCTACATCGCTGCATTTATCAATATTTGGCAGTTAATAGCCTTTAGAGCATCTGGTCACCACATGCCTTGGGAATCACTAAAATATTTAGATAACATAACAATATTCAAGATTTATCTCAAGCTGATCGAAATTGCTAGTTTACAAATGCTGGCTTATCATGCAGATCAACTTTTCCAAAATTTCAGCTTTGATCCACTATATAGGGCAGCTTGAGACAGACGGTTTGCTAAGGTGGTACATTTTCTCAACTAGTGAATTCATTTTTCATCTGCCTTATTCACTCATTTAGCATTTCATGCTGGTGTAATTCGTCTGCTTGAGTTTAATTAAATGTGGTGTGCATGAAATCCCCTACCATTGAAATCGATAAAAGCCTACAGATTTAAATATGAAAATTTTTATACAGATTTGATCTTAAGATTTTTATAATCAATCAGATGAAAACAACACTTTTCAGTTTCCTATCAGTAGGTCACGTCTTAATTTACTCCACATAGGCCCTAAACCATTAGATTTTGGATTTCTTGCCAAGCTGAGGTGGTCTTCTCTGCACTTTATAAATGTTTATAATGTTAATTGATCAACATAATCATAGCGATTCAGCCACAGAATTAGATTCATCTGCGCGCGCGTCGGTTTCCTAGAAAGGAAGAATGATATGTAACCTTAATATGGAAATGGCACATCACAGAATTACTGAATTAGACAACTTTCTCCTTCTCGAAGGGATAATTCGTGTATCACTTGCTATTGGAAATGTCAAACAATAAGCTGTCAGCAGAGGCAGTGAGAGCCAGTGTGAGAGCACACCAGAGCCAGTGAGAGATGCGTGTGTGCTGTGATGTCACTTCGCACACACCAAAACACACATCGCCTGGCTAACATTCGATTCATTGTATGCACTATACATTGAGAAATGCCGAGGAGAGGATGTGAAAACATCAAGTGAACTAATTTTTGTACGCCTGCTACATTTTTTAATAATGATCGGAAGGGCCAACATTATGGAGAAAACCTGTGCGCAATGATCTGAATTCTTCGAATCTGAAGGAATTTTGGCAATCGAAGCACTGGAACTCACATTAATCCGCAAGCGACGCACGACTTTTTTCCTATCTCTGTAAGGTATTAGGAATTCCTTTTTGCCCACTTAATAGGTTCCCCGATGTGCCGTCAATTTAGTAGCAATCACACTTCTAGCAAACCGAAACAGATAAACAAAATATTTAATTCTGTGGATTCAGCTATATAATAAATCTATAAAAGAAAGATCGAAAAAAGCCAGATCAGGGAGAAAATAATCAGAAAATCAGAATCAGCAAGAATTATTATCCAAATTCTAGCAAATCTTGGATCACACAACCGAATCTCAGATCTTGGTTGCACAATGTAATTCCTATAAACATGCATGCAAACTGGATAGAAATAATTCAAAACATTTAATTAGAGTTTTACATGGCTTCACTGCATCTATAAGAAACTGCTTCACCAATGACAAAAGGATCTTTCAATCGCTTCATCTTATGATGACTACTTTACATGGATATTTTGAGCTTGAAATTAGTGCATTTTATTAAGCAACGAGTCCATAATGTTGTATCAAGCAAAATTGTGCATTATTCTTTCTAACCATAAGATCAAATGTATCTTAAGAATGTCAATAATGTGAGTGAATTTTTTCTCTTGTCATAGAATGCTGCTTTGTCTACATTTCGCTATATATCAGCGACATCACAGTGTTGATCATAAAAACGGACCACTTAAATTATGTCAAAACTTTAATCGGCACGCCTACCATTCAATGAAGTTGCAGGCTGCTTTCACGCAATATACACCTGTATAGAGATTTTCATAGTTTATCAATGCTCCCGTTTCCGCAAACGCGTGGGCTGAACTCAAATCAAACGGTAAAAATTGCATCATTTAGAAAGATTTCAATAAAAAAACATGCTAAATCAATCAAACATGAAGAGAAAGGATCTTCTCTGAACATTCTTTTGATGCATCGCTCGCTGAAATGGGTGAATATTTTGAGAAGCTACATGCATGTCAAAACTTTATCTTGTAATCTTATGTCTATATTCAACGCCCAGTGTAAACGCCCAATAAGTTGCCTGTACATTGCAATGATTATAATCTCTTCACACATGCGATTGCTTTCAATCAACATGTATGGCGTCGATACTATCTTGAGAAAATCAATGATGTCTCCACTGCTCCCGGTCATTAAGAGCATCGAGCATATTTTAGACATAAACGAGTCCTGCTCGTATCAGCTGAGAAGAAGAGATTAAAAATAATTGTAGTAATTCTCTCCTGTAATCTAATGTGAATTGTTTACAGCCGTGCCAAATACGTGTATATATGTTGAAAAGCTATGATTAGTTTGGATCTGAATTTAATTTCGTCATTAAAGAATTGTACTTCCTGAGCACGTGTGTTAGGTTAGCGGAACCATACTTTTATCTTAAAACTTAAATTTCTCAATAACGACTGCTGATTTGTGACATCTTAGCCTAGAGTCATAACCAGGAAGCTGAGGCTGAAATTGATAAAGAAAATGTTGTTTCGAATAGAATCACGCTAGAATAAAAAATAGTTCCATTTGGTAGTTCCACTAGCTTCACACACGTACATGAATATGCTGCGATAATATCGTTTTTAGCTGCATTGTTGTGAAAAGTGAAGCATATATTTGTGATCAGTACAACAAACTGGATCATGCAATTTGTCTTTTGACCAAAATAATTTGTTTTTCTAAAAAATAGTTGAATCACTGATTTAAATGTTCCTACTCATATTGTTGATGAACTGAAAATCCTAGGTGTGACGTGGACTGGCAATTTACAGTGGACAACTCATTTTCATGATCTAGAATTGAAATCTTCATGTAAATTGTATATCTTGAGAGTATTGAAGCATGTGCTCATTCATGATGAATTGTGGAGTGCTTTTCCAACCAATATTGAGAGTCTATTGCTCTACTGTTTGTCTTTATTTGTCATATTGAATTTTGAATGTCGCAATGTCATAGAAAAGACTTTTAGAAGGGCTAGGAGAATAATTTGTACGCCAGATTGTAATTGCTCTGCACACTTGCTTACTTTCATAATCGTCGACGAAGCTTTTTCCACACGTTTTATCAGCCATGATCCCGATCATGCTCTTTTTGACATTATACCGCATATCCGTCCACAAACAATCCAATGCCTGTTCAATTTTCATCCACGAAGCGTGGACAGAACAGTTCGGCAGTTTTGTCAACTTAACTAGCTCATCTTTATCTGATTCTATGCAATTTCTAATTTTCATTTGAATAAATCCACATTTCTCTCTCTCTTTCTATGCAGTGACAAAATATAATCAACGATCAGTGAACTATGTCACCAACTTAAAAACGAAACCACTGTCTTATCTTACTACCACTACCATTATCTGAAACTGGAATTTCTCAAACACAACTGAGAATTTTAGGAATCTTTGATAATCAAATTTGATCTAATATCTTTGATATTAAATTGATAAAGTAGAAGTTGTTTTGAGTAGAATCTTGCTGTTATAAATAACTGTTCCGCTGGGAGGTTCCGCTAACTTCACACACGTTTTCTGAACTTGTTAAGGTTACTTTCTGAATTCATCCAATGTTGTAGCAATACAAAATGAGGATGGTAAACTCTTCTTTGAAGTCAAACGATGCAGATATTTTTTAAAGATGAATGAACATGTCTTGTCAATATTTTGAAAAATATCGAATAATTGAGCTTTGCGCCATCATACTCTTACAATGGATTATTTGCACAGCTCTCGTCGTGATTACTCAGCCTTAAACATCACAAGGCATCTTTCATGGATGTAAAATAGAATTTCAAAGCAGGTTGCTTTGCATTTAAGGAAAATTGATATTTACATGTACTGCAGTCAGGTATTTGGGTACGATGGAACAGTCCTAATGAATATGAAGAGATGCCTTGGCTCATTGTAAATAATTCAAAATTAAGGGAATGCCAAGCAAACTTCTATTAATATAAATTTATTATTATATTATATTTCCAGTTAATTTCTGTCTTCTTCACGAAGCTATCTTAGGAAATCAAATATTAGTGTGAAATATAAATTAATATTTAAACTAACACTAATATTTGAGTTCCCTGAAGAGAACTTCGTGAAGAAGACAGAAATTAATTGGAAATAATTTGTTATTATAATGATATAAGTTTCCGTGGCATTCCCTTACTTTTTGATTTATAGTCCTGGTGAATCGTCAGTCTAACTTTGTTCCCTTCTTCGCAATAATTAATGATTTACTTTGTGGAAAATTGGATCAAACTTATGTCAAAGGATTTTTTAATCCTTCACAAGGGACCGTTCCATCATACCCCATCTCAAGTATCCTATCATACTCCTGACAGCATAATGTGCAATGTTTAGCCAGCGATCAGTCAAATGATAGGTTTGTTGAATTAACTTCCAACAGTGCACAGATGTAGAAAAATATCAGAAGTGGCAGTTTGAATCCGTAGAAATTCACAGAAACAAACTTCACCTCAAAAAGGTATTCCGTCCGCCACTAAACATTTAGGCCCTAATACTCTCAACTGACTTCCTCTGCGGCGCAAGTAGAGTGATCGATTCATAATTTTGATAAATGGAATGATTGACGTGACGTCACTGATGATGTCTAGGGAGCGGGAACGAGAACTGTCCCATCACACCTGTAGTTCTCTTGCTCTTCGTACATCACACTTTGCTTTTGCTCAAAAACTGTAGCTACTTATTGAAGTGCAGCTATGTACCTACGTGCATCGCATTAGAAAAACTGCTGTAGAATTAACTTCTTTCACTGACATTGCATTTCAGGCATAAGAGTCATGAAACGTCACATATGAGTTGTCACCGATGGCAATCAACCACATTGTATGCTTGATAACAAAGAATGAATACATATCAGCATGTCACAATAGAACTGTTGACGAAAGAAAGGAAAATTTTTGATCTTGCAAATGTTCAGTGCATACATGCATGTGACACGCTGTAATAAATACAAGATCTTTGTTACATTGTCAGTTGCGCTTCCTCTATCATGTGTAGTGCTCACAGAATTAGACACATCGTCTCTTCTTCCGTTTGACTGGAAGGGAAGCATTGGAACATGTAACGTAAATGAAATGGCACAATCTGCTGACATAATGCCATAGCAATCGAACAAAGAGCAGCAGGTTCAACATTAAACACGCCAAATTGTGCAAAGTTTCAGTGACTGTTATCAACCGGATCACACAGCAAAGAGACAGACGATGTCAAGTTCTACAGAGAAGCTTGTGAACGTTTTTTCATGCGCCTGCTAACTTTTTTAAAAATGATCGGAGGGCCCAACATTATCGAGAAGACTTTTGCCCAATGATCTGAATTCTTCGAATCTGGAGGAGTCGTGGCGATCGGAGCATTTTGAAGGAATTCAGAGCAATCCGCAAGCGACGCACGACTATTTTTCCTATCTCTGCAAGGTATTAAAAATTTCTTTTTGCCCACTTATTAAGTTCCTGCATGTGCCATCTGTTTGAATCAGTTTGCACTTCCAGCAAAGTGATGCGATTAAACAATCTAATTCTGTGGTAGTGCTACATTATGAAGATATGATTAAAAATGACTACAACAAGTGTTGAGTTACAATTGGTAACTTATTTTCTATAAGGGCAAATCTGATTAACACCTTCATTGTTTCATGCTGACATAATGCCATAGCAATCGAACAAAGAGCAGCAGGTTCAACATTAAACACGCCAAATTGTGCAAAGTTTCAGTGACTGTTATCAACCGGATCACACAGCAAAGAGGCAGACGATGTCAAGTTCTACAGAGAAGCTTGTGAACGTTTTTTCATGCGCCTGCTAACTTTTTTAAAAATGATCGGAGGGCCCAACATTATCGAGAAGACTTTTGCCCAATGATCTGAATTCTTCGAATCTGGAGGAGTCGTGGCGATCGGAGCATTTTGAAGGAATTCAGAGCAATCCGCAAGCGACGCACGACTATTTTTCCTATCTCTGCAAGGTATTAAAAATTTCTTTTTGCCCACTTATTAAGTTCCTGCATGTGCCATCTGTTTGAATCAGTTTGCACTTCTAGCAAAGTGATGCGATTAAACAATCTAATTCTGTGGTAGTGCTACATTATGAAGATATGATTAAAAATGACTACAACAAGTGTTGAGTTACAATTGGTAACTTATTTTCTATAAGGGCAAATCTGATTAACACCTTCATTGTTTCTATATCTAGAATTGGGAATTGATGACTTTCACAAACATGCAGAAACAGTTGGTAGATCTCTGGAAGAGTTACGAAGACTATTCGAGCAGCATGCGTTTCCATATGCATCCCTGCCAAAATTATGAACGACATTTGCTTGCGGAGTGTGAGCTCTGTAAAAAGATTTCGAATACGGCAGCTGTGAGATCATTTATTATCAAAATTAATTTGAACTACAGGGTGCGAGAAAAGTCTTTGCGGATTTTTCCTAACTTTATATTTAGTTATTGTATGGTGAATTGTTTTACTTTATTTTCATTTTTCTTTGAACAAACCCATCTAGAAATAAACACTAAACATTCCATGTACTCATTGACATTTTTATTCTTCAAATAGCTCACCGTCATGCTCAATGCACTTCAGAAAACGTTTCTGAAAATTCCTCAACGAATCAGTAAGAGAGAGCAATGTTGTTCATTTGTCGCTCAATCTCTTCCCGCAAGTCCTGAATGTTCCTGTAAATAAAACCTGGAGGATAAACCAATTGCCGCAGGTGACTCCAGAACCAAAAGTCGCAGGGTGTCAAGTCCGGCGATCTTGCTGGTCATTCAATAGGTCCTCTCCTGCCGATCCAGCGATTGGACAAATGAGTCTCTAGAATTTGACGCGCTGAAAGAGAGTAATGGGGAGGCGCTCCGTCTTGCTGGAACAGAAGGGTTCTTCCAGTGCCACGAGAGAAATAAGGAACGACTTGGTTCAATAGAAGATCAGAATATCTCTTTCCATTCATGGTTTCTGAACTGATATCGTAGAGAAGAAGTCCGGAATAGCCTATACAGGCCCACACGGTGAGGCTAGGAGTCTTGCCTGGGTTGGTCATTCTAATATTCGGGTTCGTCGTAGTCCAGAAGTGCACATTGTGCTTGTTGATGTTGCCTGTCAACGACATGACACACTCGTCCGAAAATGTTAGCTTTCGGAGGAAAGCAGGATCTTCTCTCGATTTTCTCCTCATTTCTTCACAAAATTGTAAGCGGCGGTCTTCGTCCCCATCAAAAAGAAATTGAGAATATAGCGGCTTGTATGGATGATAATGCTCGGCTTTTAGAACTTTTCGGACAGTAAAATCAGATATCCCGACATCCCTCGATATCGCTCTTGTCGAAGTTGAAGGATTTTCAGTGACAGCTTCAATTACCTTTTGCCTGTTTTCATCTCCAGATGCTGTTATGGGTCTGCCACTTCTGGGTCGGTCGTGGGACAGGCTGCCGGTTTCAAGAAGTTTGTTCTTCCAATACAAGATTGTTCTCGACGATGGGGGTTCCTTGTTAAATTTCTCTCTGAATTGACGAGCACTTTCTTCACAGTTGAAAGAAATGGCCCACGATGTGCAATAAACTTTTTCTATTGTCGAGAATTCCATCACAATATCAAATTACTCACATCCATCAGTGTATCGAGTTTATAAACACAGTGTATACGAGTAAAATGTATTGATTAAAATTAAAAATCTCGTAGTAAGATTCAAATGTGAAATCTATGCTGGTCAGCAAAAATAAGTGGCATAGCTTTTCAAGGCATAACATTTATTAAGGTTAATCATCCATGGTTTAGTCCGTCGATGATCGATCCTCGAAGTTAGATTTAAATTTGAAATCTATGGAGCTCAGCAAAAACGAGTGGCATAGCTATTTGAAGCACAACTTTGTTGATTTGATTAAAATGAGATCAAATCTCGTAGCTAGATTCAAATGTGAAATCCATGGAGCTCAGGAAAAACAAGTGGCATAGCTTTTTAAAGCATCGAAAATAGCACAATGAAATGCCGAGTTTACAAAACGTATGGAAAGTAATCAATTTAAATTTTGTTGATTGAATAGCATAAAGCTCACTATGTGTTAGATCTGAAGACTTGGCATGCATAATAGTCGAGTGACAGTTATCTACAAACGCATTGCCACATATTGGCCACTGAAGAAATGATATTTGATCATTGAATAGCAAAATATAAAGTTGACAAAAATCCGCAAGGACTTTTCTCGCAAGGACATCATCTTCACTATCAAATGTATTCTTGTATTTTTGGTGCAAACGAGTAATGAAGCGAGTAGTATTGACTAGATTGTCGCTAATCCTTCTATTTGCATGCCTGGGGAAGTTCCTTCCCTAAGTAAGTAATTGAAATTCTGTGATATTCATCAATTTCAAACTTTACTGTAATGATTCCCGACACTTCTTGAAATTCAGTGTTGCTACCCCACGCCAAAATGTATCATGAAAATATCATGATACCATGGCATAAATATGGGTTCATGAAACTGTTGATGATACAAATGTCGTCATGTAATGGAAGGTAATGACATTTTGATGATATTGTTGATAATATTGTTGATGATGTCTTTAACAAAGTAAGTACATGATATTTGCTATAATATTTCTACTGCTGCAAATCATGAGCGTAGCAATAACATTTATTTAATGATTTTATTGCCTAGAAAATGTCATTTGGCTGAAATGATTATAATTTGACGATTGTGAGGTATTTATTGAAGGTTGAGGCAGATTATATGATAATCCCATTATCGAATTGCATCAACCGTGTGTCGATGCAATATACAGATTGTTTCATAAAAAATGGATCACCCTTAAACATCGCCTTAACTTCAACTTTGTCTAACTCCACCAAACTTGAACGAATTTCTCTGAAATTTGGAAGATATGTCAGTTGTGCTTACTAATATCATTGTTGGAAATTTCAAGAATGAATATTGAGTTGTTTTCCTGTTATAGATCAAAAAGTAGTAGATAATTTGATCTTCATTTAGCAATGTTACACAAAATCATACCTCACTCTTATAAAATTACATTTGTTTCCTTTGTTATGTAATATGTTGTTCTACAAGCCAAAAGCTATCAAGCAAAACAAAAATAAAGAAAATCGGTCAATCAGAGCCAGTATAGCGCCATTATTCATCAACAATAATGTAACTGCTACATGTGATTAACTGGACTTCATGTTCCATAGCTTCCTGACTTCGTTGCGGTGGTGTTGGCAGCACTCCTGATTGCTTTCAGCTAGAAATCTATCTCTTGCCGGTTGAAAACAATACAAAGCACAAATGAACAATAACGAGATCGCATTCAAAAAAGGCAAAGTGTCAGGGTTTTCTTTGCGAGCTACAAGCAAGCGACTAAATGTCCCTTGCACAAATGTGCATCGATGGCATAATGATGATTTTCGACTCTGTCGTAAAGAGGGCTCTGGCCGTCCACGCAAAACATCCAAACGTAGAGACCGCCTAATTTTGAGATTTGTTAAAGTTGATCCAAGTTTCTCGTTAACTGAGATGACTGCACTAGACTCGTCTATTTCTAAGTCCACTATTCGTAGAAGACTTCACATACAGCAAGGAACCATGAATTCTGAACGCTATGTGAATGTTTTACGAATGAACATTGGCCAAATGACAGATCAACTTGGTGATCCATCGACTTAGTTATTTATGGATGATGACCGTGTCACAGGAGTAGTAGAATCAACTTATGCAAGTGTCAATTAGGGCTTAGGACATTATCTTGGCCAGCTCGTTCTCCTGATCTGAATCCCATAGAAAATGTATGGAGTATTCTAAAACGTAACGTTCGTCGTTCACTGCTACCTACAGATGGCGTATCACAACTTACGTCACTGTTAAAAAGAGAGTGGAGAAAGTTAGATCAGTCAAAAATCAACGATATCATCGAATCAATGCCTAGACGAATTGGTAATGTCATTGACAATAAGGGTAGGGCCACAAAATATTAGCTTCTTAAGAACCGTTACTGTATCATAGCTTATCAGATTATATAAGGACATTTAAATATATTAGGGACATGAAATAATATGAAAAATGTTTCTGTATCATACTTATGTTTTATTTAGGTCAAATTTTAGGATGATCCACTTTTTTTGAAACGGACTGTAGTTGGTGCCAGTGTAAAGCACATGAACATGAGAATATGAGCTGTCAGTGTAAAGCAGTCCTTATTCTGAGACACTTGCCCAATATTTTGATAAACAATGCTATGATAACGCTATGGTAGCGTTAATTTTGAGCTTGCTATAATGAAGCGATTGGTAAGTCAGCACATTCTTATTTTTTGCCTTTAGCCATATTTTAAGCCATAAAAATCGAATTATTATCAATGATATTCATCTACCGTTATTCTCCATATAAGTTCTTTTGCAAAACTCAGTCCAATATAGGCTACGTAGCGTCACTTCATGAAGGAATGAGCCAACTTAGATTAGATTTTCGAAAGATTGGTTGAAGAGTAAGAGCACATTGATCAAGAGATATCGGATGAACTCTATAAACAATAGAATTTGAGCTTACATGAATGTTAAGGGTATCATGTGGGTTGCTAGATATGTATTACATAAATTTTTATCATTGAAGTTATAGTTTTGATAGGTTACTTCATAAATGAAAATAATGGTCCCTATGGTTTTAAATGTTAGGTTTCTTTGTCACGCAGTATACTTCTCGAAAAAGCCAGAGCTTTGAAAATTGAATTATCTTCAAAAAAAATTAATGGTTAAAAGATTCATCATTATAATAAGCCTCATTTCCACCGGCCACATACTTTGTACTTGTAAGTTTAGGGAAGTGTTGCATGAACAATTGAACATATTAGGCTTATGACATTACACATAATGAATATGTGTACAATTATATTTAAGTATTATAACATTTGCATCGTATTATAGAATAGCTTAAGTCTGCTCTTTCAAGCGACATCAAAATCGCAGTGTCTACAATGTCGCGGGTCTACAATATCCGGACAAGAGGCAAGTTGAAAACCTCCAAAATGACAGATTTCGGCAAGTTTTGGAAATTTCAAACTAGAGGTCTCTACTTGATCGATTGATTCCTAATAATTTGATCTTAATCAAAAACGTGTCAATTTTCAAAGCTCTGGGTTTTTGGGAAATAGGCCCTACTATATAATAAAACTTTAAATAGCGCAACGGCTGCAAATAGAGAAAGGCGAAATAGGCAAATAATAAGATGCAGACTGTGTGGAGGGATAGTAGACCTTGACTAAATTCGCTGAAATTTTAACTGTGAATTCACAGCAGCCCTACACCAAATAACTGACCGGGCGGTTCCCGGGACTATAGGATAGGGCCGACGTTCCCCTGCGTGTTGTAAGAGGCGTTTAAAAGGGGTCTTTTGCCACTGCAGCTATGGTGTTGGCACTGATGTCTTATTCTCATTGCCCTTCCTCAGTAGCTACACTAAGTTGATGTTACGGGGAATCCTGACATTCGAATCTTAGGTGTTTGGTGCCTCCCCCATGGCATATCTGGCTATGCCTTGTCCAAAGTCCCCTCGGCGATGACCTCCGCTCCTCTTCGAAGTAAGGGGTGGGGGTGAGAATAATGGGCTTGCTGCCTCCCCTCGTAAATGCAGTGCACCCTGTGTGACAAGCTTTGTATAGAGCAGCACCCCGGTGGTATTGGAATGGCCATCTCCTCCCCGGGCACTCCTCGCCAGCAGTAGGCATTTATTTGCTGATCAAATGATCATTGTTTTCATGCGAAATCTGCTATCTGCTGGACGGAGCTGCGTAAAACAACAAGAACAGCAGCAACAACGAAACTGACCAACTCATTTTCGATTTTCGATTTTTCTATTTTTTGTCCACCCTATTATGTATGTCGCTGCTTCTTGACAAATAACTTGTTATGCAATAGCAATTGACGATTGATCGAATTGAAGGCACTTTTGGCATCTACATGTATTTGAATGATGCCATGATTTGAATCTTCTTTGTACAAATCGCTATAACTGCATAGATGTAGCAACTTCGCATCCAGCTTCCTCACCAACACAGAATTGTTGATTAAGCAGTTACATTTACAACATCTGGCTCGATTATAACCATTACTGCCTTTCATATAATACATCGCAATACCTCTGATTTATCAAGTAACGAGGCGACATGAATGCAATGGCTCGATAGTCATAATTGCATCACTAATTTCTTCGGAACAGAGCTCTCGAGTCATCATGGCAATGGAATGACCAGGGTCTTCAGAAGCAGAAGACACATTTTTTCCCGAATTCAGTGCCTAAGCCAGATGGACCATGCGAACCTTTTGACTTCAGAGCACATTTTCTTATTGTTTCGGCATTGATTTCATCATAAATGGCTGAATTAACCCTCTGCAATGGACCAATCAGTGGCTTCTTCTCCGTACCTGCGAGGCCTTCGGCGCATCCTAAATAATAATTTACCAACATTTATAGAAATGAAAAGTGTCATCATTCATTATATTTCATTTAAAATCGATAGCTTCTCGTGGTAGCTGTCCGTCTCAAAATCAGACGCTCAACCTTAGAGTGAACAGTTTTGCTGCGCGTGCACGAATCACAGCTGTTTTCTTCTAACGATTAGACACACGTGCTAGTCGTGTGTTCAGACGGAGCAAAAGAGAGTTGTGTGCGTGTGAGGCAGCAAGCGCACGCGCCAGCACTATATCGGCTTTCCCGATAGACATAATGCTTTGCCTTCTCCAATTTTTACAATGAAATTCTCCGTTATTCTTGATCGAGGCTCGGTACCTAAATATAGAAAGGGAAGCGCAACCCAATTGTTCCTGTCATCGTTTCTCGTCGGAGAGGCCACTACGTCAACAATAGCAGCTGAGTGACGTTCAGATAAGACTGTGATCAGATGATGAGCGTTCACCAATGAGTGCAGAGTAATGCATATCTGACTCGAACACCCAGATTCCGTAGAATTCCATGATTTGTTTTTGCGTGATTGATGTGACGCTATGTTTAGTACTGTAGATGAGCGCATAATCACGCCTTTCGTCCGAAGGGAATATACTGAAAAGATGACAGTCGTCAAGCAACGTAGGCCAGCACCTGATTTAAAAATCGAAAGTACTCACAGAATGAAATAAGAAAGACACAAGACATTTTAATGCATCAAAGTTCAGAACACATGAGTGGCTGACCAGCCGTGAGAAACGCAAGAAACTGTTTCCCTTCCTCCTTTTTTCTCGAGAAAATGTGATCTGGACAGAGAACGGATATAGTAATCTCAGCTCCTTGAGTAAGGTGGTTAGGCAACATGAGCAATCAACCTCTCATGTGCACATTCACTTGGCATTAAAAATTTTCCGGAAATTGTTATAAAAAATTCTTTTTTTATGAAAATTAATGTTATAACATAAAAAAGTCTGGTATAGAAATAGTATTCCATGCCGAGCGTAGGCCTGTGGTTTGGGAGCACGCGACGCCACTGGGACCAATGAACCATGAAGCAGCATCGTTTTAGAGGACTAGCATAGCTTTTCAATTAAGGTTTTCAAAGCATCTTCGGTCACTGAAAGAACACCTTTTGAATTTGCGACAAGTAAATTAAGTGCAGGGTTCACTTTCCCCGCGAGCATGAGCTTAGCATACAGACAGATCTTCATTGCTGATAGATTCATGATTGCTGCATTTCTGTATTGTTCGAATCTCGTCTACTGAAGCAGAAATTTCTCTTTTCTTCCATGATTCCAGTCTTCTTTCGATACGTTGCCTAATTTCAGTTGTTTTGCACTTACAAGTATTTGAAGCTCTGTCAGTAACTTCTCGGCGAGTGTGATCGAGCATTGGACGAAAGGTGGAAAGAACAGAGAAGGACTCTCCAAACCCTCGTCGTAGATCGGTCGGAGCTGGCCAAACATCTATGCGACACTGGCCACATGGTTACTTTGGATCGGATGGAGTACATCGATAAGTACGAAAGTGTCGCGTCATCAAATAGGCCGTGTGGACTCGAAAGCTGAAATCTGGTAATAAGACGTACGATTTCGTTTCGTGACTGTTCCTCACTTTTACTTAATATTTACGTTACTTCATTCCTGTTTTGTCAGTAGTTTGTAATTTATTAATTTTCGATTCTTGTGAATGATTTAGTCTTTCCTGAATTGTCATATCTTCGTTCCGTCTGTGATAATTAGACACCGACATCTAAGGTGAATATTTTTGTCATTTTAGGTTTTTTTTAGGTGAACAATTTTACAGATTTAGGTTGATTATTTAGGTGAATATAAAATTCATTAAAATGTTTAGATTCATTGAGAGCAATGGTGTTTTTTGCTTGTTTTCATAGTTTTAGTGCCTTTTGGGTATTTCTATAATTTGTAAGCAAATACCACCACGACAAGAATATGTGTATAAGTCAGAAAATGAATTACATGTAGAGAAAAGAAAAGGACAAGGTGGTTTTATCTCGATTGAAAACGATTTTATTTCAAGCTATGACAACTGCACAGATCAGAAATACAACTAAGTAAGTAGGTAGGTTTCAAATTGTGTGTTGACAGTTCAATTGTAAAATTGCGTATGTCAAACAGATTAAAATTGCTCCTATTTCAAATGCAAAATAAACTACAAAAAATCGATAAATGTATAGGCCTATAACAGAAGTAGAAGCTATAACCAGAAACATGTCTCACTGCTGGAATCACTCATCAATGTCTTCATTATTCCGATTATAAAAGTAGTTCGCTACCACGATTTTCTCAATGTTTTCCTCGCTTAAGTTTTGGCGTCTATCAGTCAATATGTTCCGATAAAGCGAGAACGATCTCTCCACATCCATACTTACCAGTGGAGCGAATTTCATCGCTGCTATATCAGAAGGCGAAAATCCCTCGGGCATGTCTCCCTTTTCACCCAACATAATGTTCGACAAAGTTGAAATAACTGAAAGATCTGGATTTTTTGATATCACTGATCTAAACTTCGAAAGTAAAATGTCCCCTTTTGTTCCTCCGATCTGTTCGATATTTAGTTCAACCTTTTTGAGAATATGAATGGCTGACGACATTGTCAATCCTGCTTCTTCCAATTTCTGAATGGAGGATGGCAGAAAAGCAAGGTTGGATTCAATAAAAGTCAAATTTGAGAGCAGTTGAGGATCTTCCATGATTTCGATACATTTATTAATGAAAATTGAATCGTCGGGATCAAGTTTCTCGATCACCTCTCCAACTTTCACGAAGTGCTTAGCATAGAAAAGACTTGCGTCGATCCACGTACCCCATCTAGTCACGATTGGAGATGGAGGTAAAGGGAGAGTTGGATTACACTCCTTCCAGACAGAAATTCTTGATGGAGCTTTCAAGAATATCTTCTTGACCAGTGAGATTAAGCTGTTGACATTCTCAAACATGGCACGGATTGTTTCGCAAATACGATGAAGACCATGTGCTAAACATGTCACATGCAGCATTGAGGGAAAGAACACTGCTAAGGAACGACCGCACTTGAGCATGTAAGGTGCCCCATCTGTTACTAACAGCTTCAAATTGTCGACATTAAACGTTGACCATAAAAAGTAAAGTGTACTGTTGACTAATTGAGCAACAGTACTGGAATTAGTTTTTTCAAGAAATGCACACCGTACGACGTAAGGAGAATGGTAGCAATCACGATCAAGTTTACCTATCAAAATGTTGGCCACGTAGCGTCCGGCACTATCAGTAGTTTCATCTACACTGCACCATATAGGAGAATCTCGTAGCTCACCACGTATCAGAGTCAACACGTCGTCGTGACATTCTGTGAGGTACGAAGATCGTAAACTTTTCTCGTTTGGTATGCAGATGCCAATATTTGATTCCAAAAATCCCTTGAATTTTTTGTTCTTCAGTTTTGACCATGGTATATTAGCCGATAGCATAGCTTCACAAAGGTCTTTACTCAATAATTGTGACTTTGTTTTCTTGGTATCCTTGTCGTAAAGATCTTCTAAGTTGGCTTGAGTGGCACTCCTCTTCAATTTCAAATTAGAATTTTTTGAATGAGTTTTGCTACTGGCATGTTGCTGAAGTTGGGACTTTTGAACACCGGTAAAGGTGCACTCACAGGCTTTGCAGAAAATAGTCTTCTGATTCGGTAGAAATTTGAAAGGGTCTTCTTCTTTCGTCTTAAACTCACGAAGCCATTTGAGTCTTGTTGTACTCGTTGACATACTGCAAGTGCGGCGTTGATCAACACAATGACTGTTCGAATAGTATTCCAAGAATCTGGGAATCCCATGAGGCTATAAATAGCCGCTAACTTCTGACCTACCAGGAGCTAGTGGCAATGAATCTCATGCAAACGAATTGTCGCGGTGTCATCAATGCACCAATCAATCAACTTTGGTTACGATGTTCGCTAACAGATGGTGTGCAGCTGCTGTTCTTGATTTTAACACCTCTGTCAACTTCACTTTCCACTTGTAATCTCTTCGCCTTATCTTAATTACCTTCCCAGTTGCCACTTGGCGAATGTAAGGTCAATAGAATAATAACACAACTTCTCTGACTGCGAAACAAGACGGTGTTCTAAAACTCTCTCTCCGTGCTCTTAGAGACTGCGATAATTTACTTCGGCCTTACAACTTATATCCTACATCTTATCATACTTACCACAAAACCAACAGTATGAATCAATGACTTCGTATTAAGTCACTGGGAAACACAGACGAACATTCATATCACAATGTGAGTGGATCAGTTAATCGAATGGCAAGTTTTTGTTGTAATGACAATATTTAGGTGATTTAGGTGTTTTTACAAAATATCCGGAATTTAGGTAAAAAATTTATTTTAGGTGATTCACCTAAATTGTCGCTCTCTAGTGATAATGAAGAATAAATTCACTTGCGCATGACTATGGCAGCCGACGGTCGTCGAAAGCTCTTCCGCGAGACTAGTGTATTCACTAAGAAATCTTGTTAAAGATTATATGGGGATCATTCATGGGGATCGCGCTTCCAAAAAGACAAGAAAAAGGTTCGGTACTTCTATTCTTCCCTCCTGCCTCCCACATTTCCGATGTTTCCAAATTCATCGAACTTCTTCAAATTTAGTCACATTGGATTTAGAATAGACTTGATCTGTCACTGAGTGACAGCACAACACCAGTAAGAAGTCTAACTTGACTCCTTGGATGAAGGATTGGTCCCTTGGATGCTCAGTTAGGATGCAAGATACAGCTGCGCTGTGGGATTGTTGTCTACACTGCAGCTACAGTGAACGGCAAAGCAAATGCTGTAAATTTTCTACAAACCAGGGGAATTTTACACACTCAACGCTTTAACGATGGTACTGAGACTTCACTTAGGAGCAATAGAAGATCGCTGACGTTGCAACACTCGAGGGTGTCAACTGCAAAAATGTGGGGGTGGGGTAAGAATAGAAGTACCAAAAGTTCTTCATCACAGCAACAATGCATTATACCTACATCTTTATAATATAGATGACAAAGTTGAATATTCATTTTGCGTAAGTTATGAATGCGATTTGAAACTCGAAACCGGCAACACACCCGAAAATCATGAGTGAGTGTAAGACATACTGTATGTAATCAAATTATCAGTGAGGCTGATACCAAGCACAACAACGATTGTCGTAGATATAATCCATGTCTGAGGTTAAAATAAAAAAAAAGGTTTCAGTAAAATTACAATAAAAGTGCATTGCAATTGCAACTTAGGCTAACTGCTAACCGTCCCGCATACTTATCATATCATGTTGCATGCCAATATCAGGCGCATTTTTGTATTTTATTCCTATCAATGAAACGTATTCGTACAGAGAGTGCTTCAAACATCATTACTGCCTTCTCATCTGAGAAACGCACTTGGTATGTTTGTTGGTTGTGCTACATATGTGGTATTTGTGTATTTTCGTTTGTTCTTTGTTGCTCAAAGGAATAATGTACATCTTTGTTTCTTATCAAGTATTAATTAAGTTTAATAGTAGTCAATGTTTTTTCTTATTGATATGCACATAACCGCACTCGTAAAAATTGTTCAGATTAAAACCTAATCCCTTGGTTGGTGCAATTTCGCAATTATATAATTTGACGTATAAATCAAAACATTTTTTTTGTACCATGGCCACGCTTGATCTCTTTGATCTCTTTAGTGGAACACATCAAGATACATAATTTCAATGATTGCTATGTTTTAGACACTGAAGAGATCAGGCGTGGCCATAGTACGAGAAAATTGTTCTGATTCATAAGTCAAATTAATTATTTACAAATTAAAACCATTTCTTAACTACAATTCTGCTGAAGGGCAACCTGTCCCCCTCCTCAGTCAATGTATAAGGGAGGGGCGATGTATCCCTCTCGCGCCACTTGCTGCGGCATCGCTGATTATATTGCAATAACTTAAACCAACTATGGTCGTCACTGATTGTTTGCCATTGCAAAAATTGAGTTTTACACCAGTGAATGCTCGAGTTTCATATTTCAAGATATTCACTCAGCTCGTATTCATTCAGCTATACAGTTGTCCGGTGATAAATTGCAGTTAATTGATTGCTGCTATAATTACTTTTTGAAAATCCTTGCATTGAATTGACTAAATTGTAATTTATTAGTTCAGCAATGAATATATGTATTAGCAGCAGGTCAAATAAGCACAGCGGCTTGTCATGGATGGATAAGTCATCTACCATTAGGAATGTAAGGAATGCAGATCTATAACCGTTTTTGTAAATTGTCATCAGCATTGAGGCAAAATATCACAAAATATTAGAAGGAAAATAAAATGGTGCTTTGTAAAATTGTAAGAATTTCACAGCATGAAAATCTTTGCAGGTCATTTGTAGAGCTGTCGAGCCGACAAAAAATTGAAAACAGTGCTGTAAGCAAATTGATTAATTATTGGAAGGGCATCATCACAGAATTAGATTAATCTGCGCGAAGCAGATAAACAAAATATTTAATTCTGTGGGTATCATAAATAACTCCATTGCAAACCTTAAAAATTGCCATGTGCATAATGACAAAGTATTAAAGGTAATATATTTCATTATAGTTCCCAAAATCTACAGTTGTAGGCCTGCTTTCTCTGGCGGCCACCGTGATCGAGCATTTTATAATTGCCTTTTGAGTTTTTGCTTTGCTGGTGACGTGTTTGACAAATTGATTTGACTGGTGCCACTTCAAAATCAAATAATGTGAAGAATTGCTCTTTTGAGTGATTAGATAGAGATGTAAATTAATGCTTGTTAAGTAGATATCTTTATGCTCATTTTCACGGTTAATGTAGCAAGTGAAGTTAACATACATGTAATTATCGACCCGTGACACTGAGCTTTCTGAGAGTTCTGCTTGTGTTAGCCACCAATTACGCAATTACCGATCAATCACTGTGCGCGGTTAGGTCGTATGTTTGCGTTGTGTTGTGCAAAAAACCAGACGTGTCTAGTAAACCAAGAAATATGTTTGTATTAAAATCTATGCACATCGCTAGCCAACTAGCGCAGACAAACAAACACATCAAGTCAATTATATGTATATGCAGCTGAATTTCACACACTCCCGCACAACGTGTGATTTATGCGTTGACTTGGAATGCAACAACGTAAAAAATCACTTGAAATCACAAAGTTCCATTTCTTGAGCGAATAGTCCTTAGTTTTCGTTTCACAATGTCCGATGTTGTCCTCGCACGAAATCGTTCAAGTAACTCGATCATCAAAGTGATGACGAATCGATTGATGGTCTAGACCATCACATGACGACGTCACAAACAAAATGTCACCAACTTTTTAAATGCTGAAATCGTTAATGGCAATACAAAGGTAAAAAATACACTCGCTGAAACAACATATTTACATAATACTCCAAAATTAGATACTGTTCGTGAATAACTGATGAACCTCAGAAGAAGCGTTCAGGTTCTTCGAACAGTCTTCCACTTCGAGTCTTCAGACTTCATTTCTTGACTTCGTTCCTGCCTTCATCCCCTTCTGAATTTGTTGGAATTCCGGTCACTAAATCACTTGACGGCATGACAGCACTAGTGTCATTACATGCGATCGCGGGAGACTGAGTTCGCTCGATGTTATCCGTATAAGTACTCTCTATAAGGTATAATCTCTTGATCGGACGAAGAAAAGAATGATTCCCTTTACAAACGCGAGCCACTCTCACCTTTCCATCTGATCCAGCAATAATTTCAGAAATCACACCTATAACGGCCAATTCAACCTATCACAAGTACTGTCCTCAATCAAGACAACATCACCAACGCTCGGAACTTTACAAGGAACTTTCCTGTCACTTCTCCAGGAGTGCAAAGAAGTAAGATACTCCTTCCTCCATCTTTTCCACAAACTCATCACTAGTCCCTTTCTCTTCCCGTACCATCGTTGGACGTCAGTACGTGCTAACGATTCATCTGCTTGACGATTCTGACCTGAACCAGTAACTTCGCAAAATAGAAAATCTCTTGGAGTAAGAGTAGCTGGATCTGTAATATCAGAAGAAACGCATGAATAGATCGTTTGTTAATAGTTGACTCGACATCAATCAAGATAGTTTCCAATTCGCGGAGAGATTGAACTGAGTTTCCTAAAGTTCGCCTAAGTGCACGCTTGACCGATCCTACCAAACGTTCATACAGCCCACCAAACCATAGAGCCTTAGGCGGAATAAATTCCCACTGTATAAATCGCAACTGTTTGGCTGCCAATTTGAAACTCAACTCATACTCAGAATAAATACGTGTATATTCAGGTGTTCTCCTTCGTGCGATGAACCTGTGAAGAGCCATCAGGAATGTTTAGGTTGTCATATTACATGCCAATTCAAGTTGAATAGCTCGCACAGTGAAGCATGTCAAAATCAGGAAGTATGCTTCCTCACCGCTCTTTGTGATCAAGGGACCACCAAAATCTAATCCAGTAGACTGAAAAGGTTGTTGAACAACTGTATGTCTAAAAAGTAAAACCGATTCTTCCGATTCAAAAGGTCTAGCATCAAAACGACGGCACTTTCGATTTCGATATTCAAGCATCACTAATCTACGTACTCGACGACCATGAGCCACCCAGAACTTTTGTTGGACTTCAGCAAGAGTCGCGTTGATTCCTCCATGACATATATGCACGTAGATTCATGATATAAATGAGTGACAAGACGAGCCAGATATGATTTTTGATGGAGTATCAGTGGACGCGAGCTCGATCTTCCGGAGGAGACACGAATGTCATCATTATTCAGACTTCTTCTCAATTTACGTAAGTTCGAATCTTCTAACTTGGACGATGTACATAAATCAGACTTCAACATCTCGAATTCAGCTTTGTACGATTCCTGTTCGTTTTGACAGCGGCGCAGATAGGATTTTATAAACTTGGTTTCCAAAAATTCATTAAAAAGGCGTAAAATATATATAAAATATAATTTAAACATAATTTAAAAATATAATATTAAAAATATAAAAAAGGCGTTAAATTTAAAAATACATTTCAGTAGTAAGCAAGTGACAAACACTCGACCGGCGCCCCCCCCCTCTGGAACGGCAGAGTGTCGTGGTCGGCCGCCGTGGTGCTTCGGGTCTGAGCCCCCCCCCCCCCTCTGCAACGACAGAGTGTGAGACTCGGATGTGTTGGTCTCGTATGGGTTGACGTGACCGACCGCCTAGGTTGACGTGGCCGACCGCCTAGGTTGACGTGGGCGACCGTCTAGGTTGACGTGGGCGACCGTCTAGGTTGTCGTGGATGGTGAAATGGCTGCCAGATTCGGATTCAGCGTAAAATTCTGCATCGGTAGGGTGAGTTTCAAGGCAATTGGCGAGAAAAAATTTTTCTTCAAAATTTTAACAGAGTTAGAATTTGGGACGTTTTGGTGTGTAGCGCCCGAACGAAGCATCGGATGAGAAAACGGAGGCCAGATTCGGAATCTACGTGAAATTTTGGGTTAGGAAGGATGTTTCCAGCGAAATCGGAGAGAAAAAATTTTCGACTGACGTCCCCCCCCCCTCTGGACAGCTTGCTTCGATTTTGGCTTCTAGTGGACGGATTTTGTCGTGCGATAGCTCGTTTGAAAGCTAAGAGTGAGACAAATTCAGTGAAAGAATCGGCTTGTTCCTATCTGTCTTCGTTTAGATGTGAGACGCCATTTAAGATTTTGGGACATTGGTGAAAAACGACAGAGTTAGAATTTGGGACGTTTTGGGCTGTAGCTTCAAAACGAAGCATCGGATTGGAAAACGGATTTCAGATTTGGAATCAGCGTGAAATTCTTTATCTGTATAGTGAGTTTCAAGTCAATCGGAGAGAAAAAATTTTCAACATTTTTCGAAAAAACGACAGAGTTAGAATTTGGGATGTTTTGGTGTGTAGCGCCCAAACGAAGCATCGGATGAGAAAACGGAGGCCAGATTCGGAATCTACGTGAAATTTTGGGTTAGGAAGGATGTTTCCAGCGAAATCGGAGAGAAAAAATTTTCGGCTGACGTCCCCCCCCCTCTGGACAGCCTGCTTCGATTTTGGCTTCCAGTGGACGGATTTTGTCGTGCGATAGCTCGTTTGAAAGCTAAGAGTGAGACAAATTCAGTGAAACAATCGGCTTGTTCCTATCTGTCTTCGTTTAGATGTGAGACGCCATTTAAGATTTTGGGACATTGGCGAAAAACGACAGAGTTAGAATTTGGGACGTTTTGGGCTCTAGCTTCAAAACGAAGCATCGGATTGGAAAACAGAGACCAGATTTGGAATCAGCTTGATGTTATTGTCCAATGAGGATCATCATCCAATGAGAATCAAGCATTTCTTTATAAATAGCGAGCCTTCCACAGTGAGAATCATTCCATCGTTGAATCACACGAGTGACGGACGCACATTTTCTCTCTCTCTAGTTCCCTGTTCTATTACCCAACTAAAATGGTAAGTCGCTACTTCCCTCCCTCTCCTCCCTTGAACGTAAACTTAATACAATCTTTTTTCATTTTCAGGCATCTACTCCATCTGCTGCACTAGTAGGACAAAATGGCGGTCAAACGTTACAAGGTTCGCTACGGTCAGATCATCTACAACTGAGGCCAGTGGAAGAAACATCCAAGGTACATAATCCTACACCGCTACAGCGTAAATTTAAACAAGCCTTGCGTTATGATGATCATAGCGTAGTACTCCAAACGGGAATGCTCCCTTCCACGGATGTCAAGATAATGCACAATCAGTATGGGGACTACATACTGATCCCCGTGAGTCCGTACATTCGCCACCAACTTGATATTATTGAGGAGTACGTGACATTAAATATGGACATTCCTACTCCTCTTGCTCAAGAGTGGAAGGCGAGAGATGACAAGGATACTCCCTATAGAAAGATTTGGGATGGTAATCACATTTGCCTACCGGTATCACATTGGTGTACTTACTATAAGAAGGATGGAGATCATTCAATACCCATCAGATGTGATGAGCTCGGAGAAGGTACTTGGGATATCCTTTTCAAAGTGAATGGGCTATATTATGGTCGACACAAGGATAATAAAATAGCCTCTCTCTCCATGCATATGGAATCCATTTTATATATTCCGAAACCACCCAACGTGGACGACATAATTGATCAAATCCTTAACAGCAGTGGTACGAAGCGCAAGTCGGAGAAGAATGCTACATCAAAACGCAAATCAAAGAAGGAGAATTACTAGTCCTTTCCTAACTCTACCCTATGACAATTCGCTTATGTGCTTTGAGTGTCGTAGACGTGGTCTTATTAGATACATTTTACTTCTTCGTTGCCATCATATCATTTGTGTATTTTGTCGTGAAAAGCATCGATGTAATTCTTCATTTTGTAATATGTTATAGAACGCTTCCTTAGATGTGTAAATTTCCGTTTTAGGCTTCTATCATCATTTTTATGGATTGTGAGGGTGAACCTGTACAGGAGCTCAGTGCTATTGCTATGAACAATTGGACATATCAGATTGTTAGTGTCTATCATCAACATGCCAACTGTGATCCCAATGTTGATCAATGGGCGAGAAAACACATTCATGGACTTAATCTGAAATATTTGCAAGACTATGGCTTTTCTTGTGAGAGTGCTCTTCTTATTGACTTTAAACGATGGTTAGCTGCTTTCAATGTTATACGCATCTTTTGTAATAATCCTGGTAAGGAGAGGAAAGTATTTCCCAATCTAATCATTGATGATATTTTGCTCCCGCCTTGGGATAGTAGAGTGAATCAACATTATCATGAAGTCACGAAACGTTTTAAGGATTTGTGTGTTCCTATTTTGTCTGTTCGTTGTAGTAGCTACGTTCATAACCAATGCTTCTTTCCTCCTTACCTCAACACTGCCAAAGTCCTGTATGGTTATCATTGCTCGCTGTATGATAGTTATCAGCTGTATCTATTTTATCTCTTTCAAACCATTGATTTATAATGCATGCTTGTTACCGTTATTCAATAAATGTTACTATGAGAAGAGTTGTTGTTTTCATGCAATGGATGGGTTAGTTAAAGGGCGATCATGTCTTTCTCAAACGACTGCGGAACATTACGTTTTCATAGGCAAAGTTTAAAAGGAGCTGTTCAAGATTATGTGATAAATTTTCATAAAGATGAGACCGACATGGAAGCAGTGGTAGATGATGCTAGCACTCTATTTCTAGAGTTAATGAATACATTCTCTGATAGCATTGTCATGGCGCGATTAGTTGCGAAAATTAAGTTTAGTCATTTTGGAAAGGAAGAGGTGGAAAGTCGCTCTTTCCATTTTGCTTCTTATTCAATGGAAGTGGTAGATCACCCCGAAGAATTTTTTAAAAGACATATGATAAAAATTGCTGAACGTCTTAACGCATTTAACCATCATGGTAGCAGTCTAGTGATTGAAGCGATTTCAGATATTCACATTCAACTTTCCATAAAGAAAAATTGAAAATGCAGTGGTACTTGATTGTAGCACAACTGGTTTTCGAGCTATGTCTGCTCACTCTCGAAGTATATTCCTTCTGTACATGCGTCTATTATTTAGAAAAGGCTAGCAAATTCATATCTTCAAAAAGACTTGCTATAGACATCAGTAACGGTGAAACTATGTGTTGCGATGTATGTAAGCGAAAGGATGGAAATGAAAAGCGCATCTTCAAGAGATGTAAGCATGCTTTTTGTCAACGCTGTTTCATACGTAATTGCATTCAACTTTGCCAATGTAACCACTGTGACATTGCTCATTTCGAGTGTCACTTATGTCGCAATAGTTAGTACCTATGCAAATGTGGTAAAGATAGGTTTTAGCAAAGACTAACACGGAAAATGGCGAAACGTAAAATGACGAAACGTAAAAGTCAAAAGTTTTCTTCAGCCATTCAAGCTCTCCGACGAATGAAAGCAAATCAGCGATACAATGCTATACGACATGCTAACGATAAATTCATTTGTGAAATTATTTCTCATGTGAGGAAGTTGAGGACGAAGAAATTAGCACCAAAACAACGAAAGTTACTTAAGCGATATGCTACGAAATTGCGTTTCATCTCCAATCCTAAAGTCGCCCTTCAAAGAAAGAGGAAAACTCTAACACAAAAGGGCGGTTTCCTTTCAGCAATACTTCCAATGATAGCTCCTGCCGTGGGCAACCTATTGGGAAATATCTTTGGCTCTAAGCGTTAATTATGCAAATGTTGAGTCTCAAAGTAATAAAATGGATTTCAGACTTCAATGTGATAAAGTTCTGACTGTATCAGGTCCATCTCATGCAGGTAAAACTGTTTTCACGCTGAATTTATTGGATAAAAGAAGGGAGTTGTTTAAGGAACCTATCAATCGAGTGATTTGGTGTTATGGTATTTATCAACCGTCGCTGTTTCAGGAATTGCAAAGTCGCAACTTTATTCGACATGAAGGAATTATTCCAGTGGATAAACTTCAGTCTAATGATGTTGTTGTATTGGATGATTTATTAAAAGAAAGTAAGAATTCAAAAGATGTTACAGATATGTTCACTCGCGCAGCACACCATAAAAGGTGTTTTATCATCTATATTACACAAAATTTGTTTCCTGATGGAAAAGAAGCTCGTACACGAAACCTGAATACACACTATTATGCTATTTTCAAGAATCCGCGAGATAAAAGTCAATTTGAAATTTTAGCGCGACAAGTTGCACCCAGAGGATCAAAAGCCTTAATTGAAATTTTTCAAGCAGCTACTGAAAAACCATACGGTTACTTATTCATTGACTTTACGCAAGAGTGTCCGGAAGAATTTAGATTTCGAAGTGATATTTTGAAAACTCCCATGATTATCTACAAACTATGAGTTCTTATTCTCGCATGATTGTTATTCCTCAGGATGAATATGTACAATTGACTGCCATGCAGCAAGTAAAGCAACCTCTTGCAAATCAAATGTATAGGAAAGAAATAGATTATCAGCAAAATGTTCACATCAAAGATCCACATCGTGCTGTATTATTACAATCGGAAACTGTTGAGCAATTGAAAAACTTGAAGAATAAGATGCGTGACTCTGTATCGACTGCTACACCTTTAGCATCTCGCGCACATGCCATATCTCTTTTCAACAGTATTGAACCCCATCTCAATGTAAATGATAGAGGAGAAATCATTACAGATGAAAATAAAGTGATTGATGCTTCACGTTATGAAGACTTGATTCAGTATGCGACACGTAGAAAGCGCCGTCAGGGCTATGTTCCACCTGGTTGGTCATACTTTCTTAAACTATTGAAAAAGCATAATGTGCCAAAATTTGCTTTAAATAATGAGACATTGAAAGAACTTGATTCAACAGTGGCTACTACTCCAATGCTTCAGGCGATGAAAATGCCAACAAATTGGTTTAAGACGTCACCTGCTACATCCCCTCCCACACTCACTAAGCAAACAAGAGGAAGAACTCGACGTAGATCTACATCGCCACTAAAACTGGTAAAAGGAAAACGTAAAACAGCTCCTCCTAGGAAATACATGTTCTCAGACTATTAATATGAAGCAGATGTGTTGCTTGCCATGTAATGAGCCGCCAGAGGTGAATGTCGTTGTCACTTGCACTTGCTGCGCCAGCTCTCATAATGAAACCCCTAAGCAATGTGAACACGATCGCAAAACCGCTAAAGCTAAATGCTGCAGTTGTTGTAAATGTAGAAAGGCAAGAAAGAAAAAAGATGAGAAGGAGGAAAAAGAGTCAGCCGTCATCGACTGAACGTTTGAAGTCAATCTATTATGATGTAAAACATCCGGCAGGATTTGCATCTATCAAGAAATTATCAAAAGCGAGTGGTCTTCCACAATCACAAGTGAAACGATGGTTAAAGGGTCAGGCTACCTATACACTCCACAAACAAGCGAAAAAGAAGTACCGCACCCGCCATTATATTGTTCATGACATCGATGAACAGTGGCAAGCAGATTTGTGCGATGTTGCCTCCATTTCAAAACATAACTCGGGCAATAATTTTATTTTAACCGTCATTGATATTTTCTCGCGTTATGCGTGGGCTCAACCTTTAAAAACTAAAGAAGGGAAAGGAGTAGCAAAAGCATTCCAAACAATTTTTCGAGGTCGCATTCCAAAAAGAATTCAGAGTGATCAAGGAAAAGAGTTTGAAAATCAGCATGTGACAAGATTATTTGAGAGGCATGACATTGAGTTGTTTAGTGTAAAGAGCGCTTATAAAGCTGCACTCGTTGAACGTTTTAATCGCACATTAAAAAATCGCTTGTGGCGACATTTTACTGCCAACTTGACACAAAATTGGACAAAGGTTCTACAAGATACACTCCATGCCTACAATCACTCTATCCATCGTTCTATTGGACTCAGACCAGTAGATGTAAATGCTGACAATGTAGATAAAGTGCGCGAATCATTCCAACGTAAACGCACTCATGTGAAAAGTGATGTGAAAATTGGCGATAAAGTTCGTATCTCAAAAGTGAAAAGTGTTTTTGCTAAAGGGTACCTTCCGAATTGGACAGAGGAGGTATTTACAGTATCAAGGATTAATCAAAAAGACTCTCCGACCACCTACAAGTTGAAAGATTACGATAATGAAGAAATTGAGGGTAGCTTTTGCCGCGATGAGATTGAGGTAGTCACTGAAAGTGAAACATATTTGGTAGAGAAAATCATTCGATGTAAAAAACGGCAAGGTGAAGAATGGTGTCTTGTTAAATGGGCTGGTTATCCTTCAAGTATGAACTCTTGGATGCGTCGTGCCGACATCTTTCATCTAAGTGATCGACAGTGATTCATGCAAAGTTGTAACTAACAATGTTTAGGGTTTGAGCTATGAATCCAACTGCCTCATTTTATTCACGACCCTCCTATGTAAGTGGCGGAGGACAAATTTACATCGGTGCTCGCCGCCAACGTGGAGGTAGCATACTTGGTGCACTGAAATCTGTTGTAGCACCTCTCATATCCAATGTCGGTAGATCTTTAAAACGAAATGTTTTAAGTAATGCCGTTGGCTTTGCTGGTGATGTTGCTAGTGATCTTTCCAGAGGTAGAAGTTTTAAGAGCAGTTTGTTGAATCGTGGGAAGGAACGCGGTTTAAAAACATTGAAGCAGACCATTGCTGGTGTTACTCAAGGAAAGAAATCACCTAAACGAATGAATAAAGGAAGGAGGAAACATCGCGGAGCTGGTAAGGTGCGATCTTCAGTCAAAAGGCATTCACGCAAACGTCGCAGAGGCTCTAATCATTCATCAGGCGCTAAACGACGACGCTGCTATAACTTCTAATCATGGAGTGTAAAACTTCCGGTTTTTGTTTGTTCGATCAACAAGCCATACAGACAGATATTCTTAGTTCAAGTATTGTAGATTATCATCCTCGAACAGCTGAGAATGCTGGCCCCATTGAATTTGTTATTCCTGGTGGTAGTGATGACTACATAGATTTGAGTTATGCGATGCTTGATTTGAGGTTTAGAATTCAGCAAGCAGATGGAACTGCTATTGACGATGCACATAAAGTTGGACTGAACAATTTACCATTGACTACATTACTTCGTGATGTTTCTCTAACGATTGGAGAGCAGCAAGTGGAAGGTGGTCAAAGCGATTATCCCTATAAATCATATTTCAATCATGTATCACAGTTTCATCCAGCAGCACAAAAAGTCATATGGAAGCCATGGGATGGTACAGAGATGAAGCAGGAAAATTTGATGTTGAAACAAACAGTGGCTTTGTAAAGCGATCTGCTATGATTAAAGATAGTAGAGTATGTCAGCTATATGGTCCGCTGAATTTAGACTTCTTTAGACAGTCAAAGTTTTTACTGTGTAATACCAGCATGCGACTCAAGCTGACATTGAATAAGCCTGAATTTGCGCTGAATGCATTTGCTAAAGTTGACAATTTTAGAATTCATGTGGAAGATATTGCACTTTACATTCGTCGAGTAGTACCGAATCCAAGTGTCATTAGAGGGCATGCTGAAGGCCTTAACCGCCAAAATGCCATTTACCCCATTCAGCATACAAAGCTTCTCACCTTTACAATTCCGAAAGATCAAAAGAGTTTCATGAAAGATGGCCTCTTTCCATCGGAAGCACCGAAGCTCCTCATGGTGGCAATGGTTGAAAATGATGCATTTAATGGTAATATAAAGAAGAATCCTTTCAATTTTAAACACAATCAGTTAAGTGAAATTGCTTTACGTGTAAATGGTGTGAGTCATCCTGGTCCACCCTACAAACCAGATTTTGCTTCAGATCAATTTATGCGCAGTTATGTTGATTTTATGGATGTTTTTGGCTTTTACAATACGGATGACACCAACGGACTGACTATGAAAGAGTTTAAGAGTGGATATACTATTTATGCATTTGATTTAACTGCTGACAGCGATATTAGTGCACCCTATCGTCAAGCGAACGTGCCTCATAATATTCGTTTGGATTTGACGTTCAAAAGAACACTACCTGAGACGATCAATGTATTAATTTATGCAGTCTTCGATTCAAATATTGAAATTACAAAGTATCGTGACGTGATTCTTCAGTATAATCGTTAATGAGTTGGTTGACTGCTGACGATATTAAGACTAAAGTGCAGCGTAATGCAGACGAAGCGACGTTGAAAGCTTTCGATAATGTCTATTCACTCGATACCTTACCACCTGCAGTAAATCACTATCCCATCTTTATTGTGCTAAACACTCATTCACAGAATTTAGGCGGTGAGCATTGGAAAGCGATCTTTATTGGAGAAGACCGACGTGGTGAACTATTTGACTCTCTTGCTCAACCTCCAAATATACCAACACAGCAGTGGTTGAGAAAACATACGCGTCAATATCAGCGAAATGAACGCATACTACAACATCCACTTTCATCAACGTGTGGTGCTTTTGTACTGTACTTCATCTTAAAACGTTTACATGTATCTCGATTTGCATCTATTATTCAAAACTTTTCATGTAATCCATCCTCTAATGAAAAAATGATTTGTAAGTTCTATCATGATTTGAAATAAAAACATCATGTTGGAAAAAAATTGTTTTTTATTTTACAATCCGCTGGGTACGTACATACTCAATGAGATAGTCTAGGATCATATTTGCTTGTTCATGAGATTTTAGTCCAGTAATGATCACTTTACTATTATGAAAGATTGCCACATGCACAGGCAACCAACAACTAATGAGAGCTGCAGGAAAAAGTTCGGGTTCATAACACAAACTGTAACTGCTGGTACGAATCTTCAAAAATGATAGACTGTCACTCAATTGAGTAGAGATCACCATATTGTCCACAGTCAGATTCGACATCACACACCTCTCCCTCTTCCATATCCGACGTAGTAGTCTTTGTAGCTCTAAGCGCATTGACTGCGCCGATGAATGAGAAAGGGCGCCGAGAATCTGTACAGTCCCATTTGGGAAGAGTTGAAGATTCCGTGAATTGTTCATCTTCACCACTAACATTTGAGGACGGCCCGGGTAATACTTGCTGTTTGGAAGCTGTTGGCGTAATGTTGTGAGATCGATTTTGGTGTAGAGTCTGAAGCGACGGAGAATGTTGACGATGGTGTAGCGATGGCGCTTCATGATGAAAGAATGAGTAAATTGAGCGATGTACCTTCCTTTTATACTTTTCCCAACTACCTTGATGAAATGTGAAGTTAGTATGAAGTTGGGAATGATAGAGTTGAATTCGCCGATTGTTGACGCGCAGCCAGATGCGATTTCCAATACGTGAATGTCTTTTCATATAGAAGTATTTCAAGTCCTTCATGATATGATGTAGAGATTGAAAATGACGATAAGATAAAGCAAACTCTCTTCTCACATTTCCAGTTGAATCTTTGAAATAGACGTTTCGATCATGATCCGTTTCAATACGTTGTAGGGAATCTAATTTCCAACTCATGGTGCGTGGTAATCATATCTGATTAAGATTTGCATAGTAGGGCGATGAACTCACGACGAATAAATGTCATGATGGAGCGATGTATGTATCTTCTATACTTCTCCCAATTGTATTTGCGAAATGAGAAACAGTTTGCGGAATGAGAATGGTAGATTTGAATTTCATTTCTGTAATGTTGAAGCCAAACTTGATCACCCAAGGAGATGAATCTTAATGTTTCAAAATATTCCAAATCCCTCATGATATCATTGAGGTTGACAAATTGTCGCCATGTTAATGTAATTCCTCTTGATGTATGACCATGAGAATTTTTGAAATGTACGTTTCCATCACGATCAACTCTGATATATTGTAGAGAGTCCAAAATCCAAGTCTTCATGATGTTATGCAAAGTTGCAGATTAGCAATATAAAAATGTCGTTTTATCATATTTTGCTTAGCAATGCGGCTACAAAGAGATTTACTAGTAATCGAGCCGCACTCTTTTCTACTCCCATTGATCATGCACAACAGCTAAATGGGAATTGGGAAGTGGGTGTCACTCAACTTGTTTATAGCAACTGTGTCTATACTTTTGATCATGAGGTGATGACTATTAATATGAGGCGTACAGCTGCTTATCAATGTGAAAAGGGGTGCCGAGTATACATTCCACAGTGGTCAAAGAAAGATCTCTTATCATGTAAAAAGTTTATATATGATTTCTTGAATAAAGCGTGTAAACATATTGTCCAATTTACTCCGCACAATGATGATTATAATTATGTACATCATGTAGTTGAGAAAGATTGGATTGTTGGTTTAAGTCCAAGTTTAAGAAATGATTTAGGCTACCTCGCTAGCGCCTTAACAAGCTATGATAATTTTAACGTTAATTACCACATAAGTGGTCATAAACAGTTAATATATCGAGAGGAAGCTTATTATGTAGATCTTATTCCAAGAAATGAGAAGACGTTGGTGAAGAAGATTGTGATTAAGCCAAGAAAGACAAACATGACTCCTGAAACATTATTGAAGAAATTTAATTATCTCCTTCGAGTTGATGGTAAACAAGTGGCAACATTGACTTATATCAAATCATCTAATCATATTGCAATAAGCAAATTAAATGATGATGATCTAGTATTAGTTTGTTCAAAAGATTTTCATCAGTTCTTACGACATCGTTCTGCAGCTGTTCATGGAAAATCTGATATGCAACATTTACCATGTGAAAGGCCAAATCAATTTGATACAGAATGGGTCGTATCTTTATACAGAAAGTGTGTAGAGCCTTTTGGTGGTTTCTTACATGAAACAAGAGTGTTGATGCCTCGCATTATTACTTCGGTTAAATTGGTTGTAGATTATTTAAATGAAGTGATTAATGAGCAACATATTTCATTTTCTGAAAAAGAAGGTACTTTGTCTCTCACTATAAGTGGAAAAGGTATTGAACTAATTATGGATAAAACTCTAATGGACATTTTGGGTTTTGACCAAAATATCTTTAAAAGTGGTACTGTAACCAAAGCTAGCGCAGACATGTCGCTATCGCGTCGTATTAACTATTTTCAGATATATTCCAATATTGGTGAAGATGTACGTGTGGGAGATGTTGAAGCTCCATTGCTAGCAATGATACCATACCAGCCAAAGAGCTGCAGTATTTTATCTGAGCATACTTTCAAGAAAGTGCATTATACAAAGCTGAAATCAAACTACATCCCACAAATTGATATTGCCATTTATGACGATGCTGGTGCGTTGATTCCTTTTCATAAAGATGCTGTGACAAGTATCACACTCCATTTCCGAATGAAGAGTTAATGCAAACGTATGCTAATATATTTTTCCAATGTGAATAATATGGAAAGTGAAAATAAGGACTCGTTTCTAATCTACTTGCCCAGTAATGCTTCTATGAATAAATTTCCCAAAAATAAACCATCAGACTATCGAGTAGAATTAAATCGCCCACTGCATTTAGAAGGTGAATGGGAGGTTGGCGTTTCTAGTATTTGCTATGATAGCAATATTCAGAATGTGAATGATTTGGAAGAAATGATATTGACTCCTCGCACCCATGATGGAATAACGATGAATAATGCATTTCAGTTCCCATACAATTTAACATCAGATGGAAAGTGGAACTATGAATGGATTCAGATAAAATCAGATTCTTATGAGCCATTTGGGAATGAGAAAATTATTAAGGCATTCAACAGTGGTAATACTTCCATCATGAAGAATAAAAATCAGAAAGCTTATGAGTTTACTATCTATCATTGGAGTGGGAGACAGTTCCTCCGCTTTCATTCTTTTACTAAAGGTCTTACGCTGAGGTTGGATAGTGAATTCTATCCGCATCTCGGTTTTGGTCATGGACTACATCTAACGTCAATTGCTACTGCAAATGTTAGAAAAGTTTATTCAAATCGAATCAACAAATTTCATTATAGATTTAAAATATTTGATGAAGATGTTGTAGAATGCGAAGAACGCATCATTTTGAAAAAGCGTGGTGTTCAACCTTTATCACTTATTGAGTTAGTAAAACGATGGAATGAGACTGTGGGTAAGAAGTATGGAGAGAAAATTATGGCGGACAAAAATAAGTTGGTTATTCAGAAATATAATGACAAACTTACAGTTTATTTCTCTCCAACCTTGCGTCATTTTGTAAGACATTATACACCTATTATTGGAAGCGGTGTGGTGTATGCTTCTCATGAATATCACACTAAAGCTGATTCAGTTAATGATGAATGGTGGGTGGACATCTATGGCGATCGCATCAAGAAAATTTACCAGTCTTATGAAGAATCTAAAGTTGCTATCAATATAATGCCGCGTCTATATCATACAGTTGAAAGCTTCATTCATGTAGTAAATCCTTATATACAACAGAAGTTGAAGCATGTGATGAAAAGTAAATATGATGCAAAGACACACCACATTTCGTTTTCAATTGAAAATCAACGCGTTGTTCTGAAACTGGGTGATGACATTCAATGTCAATTGAGTAAAAATTTGAAAAAACTCTTTGGTTTTTCAATGCTACAAACAGTGTTTGCTGCTGCGCATACGATTGGTATAGAAACACCAATGACACTTGATAAACATGAACAGCACCTTTACATTCAAAGTGATTTGATTCTACCTATTTCTGTTGGTGAGAAAAAAGAATACATTTTACGTGATTTCATTCATGATAAAGACGCTTCATATGGAATAGTCGAGAAGATGTTTGAATCTATTTTCTATCATCCCGTCGTCAAACAAACTATACCCTCTATTGCTATCAAAATTACCAATGGTTTACAAGAGTGCATCCATGTGAAAGATACTAAATCCCTCATAACGTTAGTGTTTCGGAAAACAAAGTGAAGTCATTGTGATATGTTTATTGAAATATGTACATGAATGTGAAGCAACAGACTTTATACAACATCCACTGAAAATATATACATGAGCGCACTTCAATAAACATTGTTATATACAAAAAGTCTTTTTACTTCGTGAAGGGTGGAAATATACAGGGATAGGAAAAATGTCTTTCAGTGGAAAAGTCATCACATGGGGAATGTACAGATGTGGACACATATTCACAAGGAAAAAACAATCTCATGCGATACATAAAACAACAATGTTTATCTACAGAAATCAACATCAAAATACTAAGTTAAGGATGATTATGCTAAGACGTCTCCTGAATGTGGTAGTGTGAGTTTAATTCTTTTGGGTGGTGGTATGTTTGTGTCAGGATGTCCATGTGGAAGAGATATGTTGTGTTCTAACCAGCACCTCTTATCCTCCCATGCTGAAAGCGCCCGTTTCCTAAAAGTATGAGTTTTGATCTCATGCGACTTAGATTTTAAGATTGTCATATTGACAAACGTTATATTTTTATTTCTATAGGCTTTCCTGAAATTCTTATGTTTCATATTTTGCACAATGGATTTTGATATGCCTTTAGCGCGCTTAATGCTATCATCACTATCCTTTAATTTCATAGAATACATTTTTGGACGGAGGAGAATCATTTCATCTATTTCCTTCCCTGCTGTCTCATCCTTAAAGCAGCCAAGTTTTGCCTTATTTTTGATGGAGTAGAGTGGATGATCAGCAGGATAATTTGATGTATCAAAATATCTTTCCAAAGATTTTCCTACTTCATTGAAATTTAAATCTTTTTGAGTGGTAATACCTAAGAAGAAACTATCTGTATCACCACCCAACAAACGAACCTCTTTTACGAGAGGACATGGTTTTAGTATTTTATAAAAGAGTTGGTACATTTCAAGCTTAGAATAATCTAGTACAGCTTGACCAATATAGATGGGTTTGCACAACTCAACTTCAGATTTTATCATTTTAACACCTATAAGGTCCTCATCGATAATGTCTCTATCGATGAATAGAGGTGATGAGGTCAATTTGTGATACTTTTGATCATCATTAACTAGTTTGTAGTTTACGCGCTTTCTAACATCCTCCATCGTCTTACCAAATAGACTGTTGTTCTTATATTTATAAAAATCTTTTTCAAAGTTATTTTGGGCTAGTGCACGTTTCTGGCTGTTGCTATCAATATATGGCTTGAGGAAGGCTTTCTGTCTAAATTTAATAATGCGGTGAACTCTTTTTAAAATCATACCCATTTCTAAATAAAATTTTAAGATGCTAAAGTGGACTAGATAGTTTTCTTTATCATACTGGGTGAGTAAAAGTTTGCGACAAGGCTTATAGTCGGGTTGTCCACATGATTCTAAATCTTTATGAAATTGTTTCATAAAGTCGGAAAACATATCTTTACTCACTTCACCTGATTCGGGTGCGAGTGGAAAATCTACGGTTTTATGTTTAATATTATTTGGATAGATTAGATCTATCTCAAAATAATATCCCCAATCACCTTCATCTGGAATTGCTAGTATGTTAGAAGGGTTGGAGAAATGTTGAATATCACTATCATCTAACCAGCTAAACTCAGAGTGAGGTAGCGGTTTGGATAATGAACTACCATACAAATTATTTTGGTCATAATACTTCAGATGAGTCTGGTCATTGCCTACTGTTTCAGATTTTAACCTATGTTTATTTACAAATGTGAGACCACCGCGAATTCCTCGCTCAAATAAATTATACATCTCTGGATCTTGTAAGAGATGAATGGTCTCACCAGTCATTTTAAAAGCAGACTTAAATGACATGGCTGGCAGACTGACAAAGTGGACGGGATCTAACTTATCTTCTTCTAATGCCACTCGTCGAAACTCCTGAAATACATCAGCCAGCAAAAATACATCTAACTTAAGGTAGGCAATCATATATTCGCCAAATGTATGGCAGTCAAATTTTATCCATGCATCTTGTGCATGATCATAATCTTCGGTCTTACATTCTGCGCGGTCAAATCATTTTTAAATTTATCTATGGGCGGAAGAGAAGTCTCGCCGAGTTTACTAATCGCATCAAAATATGCATATGGAAAGACTCCTTTCCGTGTGATGACTTCATCGGTTAGATTTGGGTATTGTTTCTTAAGATTTTGTGTTAGTGGAAGAGACTTTAGATTTTGCACGAGAGAGGCCAGTGAAGCAGTCATAAATTGGTAGGAATCTAAAAATTTTATATCAAAATAGACCGTCTTATTTTCTTTAGTTTTATCGACAGGCACTTTTGCTGTCATGGCCATAAACTTCTCTCTCGTTTGCGCTATTACATCAAGCTTCCACTCTTTCATTTGACCTAAACCTCCTTTTATTATCATATGGCTGTCGTAGCCCTTGAAATTATGGAAAATGACGGGTAATGTACGCCGTTTCATCCTAAGTGAAAAATTGCATTTTGAACAGAGTGCGTTTCTAAATTTAGCAGTGATGTGATCATGGTCGCGCACTTTCTTAATCTTATCATCGTCAAATGTTTTCCTACATTTGTGGCAAATGTTGCAACTATCAAATTTTGCTTGATCATCTGCTGTCATATGCAATGATCTGCGATAGAGTTCACCATCATGTTTTTGTTGAAATTTTACAGCCTGTTCGAGGAATTGTAGGAATTGGTAAATACAATCCTCACCTTGCCAGACGCGCATTTTATTTTGCCTACCCCTAAAGTGATCATGCCATACTTCATAGCAGGAAATGGCTGCTGGTCGATGGATGTTATCATCGATATAACATTCGATGTCAGCATAGATGACACGAAGAGGACTTAATTCATCACCATTCTCTCTATATGAAAACTCCTTATCTTTGGGCATGCGCTCCATTTGCAGTTTACCTCGCTTACACCATTCGTAATGAGTTTCAAATTTAGTTTTCCTCCTAAAGTGGCGAATACATCTGTCGCAGTAATATAACTCTCTACTAGAGTTTTCTAAGTGGTGGTATAAGCGAGAGATTTTGGGAATACCGCAGTAGTGCCATTCCTCACTATCATCCTGTTTTACTAATAACAGGTTTACTGTACGTTCATAACAACTCGAACGCGAGTTGTAGCGCACACCCTTCAATCCTTTTTCCCAAACATGGAGAACTATTTTGATGTTGTTCAATTTTTCAAATTTTTCTATATCTTTAATTTTCATATCGTCACTATTACAGTCATCGAAGTTTAATTCATTCTCCCACTGTTGATACTTACTCTTGCGGTATCGACTATTCTGCACATCATTATAGTGGAGAATGGAGAGGACGGCATACTTAAAACATTGCGATTCGCAATCTACAGAAATGACTGCTGCTTTATTTCTTAAATTTTTCGGAAGTTTAAAGGAGCCTCGACCACTATGATTTCCTAATAAACTGATTTTAATCATGGCGGTCTCAATACCATCAAAAACGAGTCCACTATCACGCTCGTTAAATTTATCTATATTTAATTTTAACCCTTGGATATGAAAATTTATCCAAGACTCACAGTCTACAACTTCGGTTGCAGGAGAGGAGGGTATGTGAAACTCCAACCTCTCTATTATTTGTCCAGTATGGTGGTCGATTTTTACATATTTTATTTTAAGATAGATGAGCGCCTTCATCCTAAAATTGTCTAAATTGTTGAAGAGCGCTTCTATCAATGATGAATTTTGATGAAACCATTCCTCAAAGTTAGCAATGGTTTCTGAGGAGTCCATCTGGTAGTTCCTCACTAAATTATTTATGGACACTTCAGTGAGTCGGATAGAGGAGGTACCGTTGGTGTAGGTATCGTTCGCGTGTGTATGTTGAAGTCTGTGCGAAGATAGTTCAAAACGTGTCTCGAAAGACTGAGCGCACAAGTCGCAAGAAAAGGAGACATCGTTAACAGAATCATCCCTACCTTCGGAGATTGATGCCGGCTTAGGTCGACAAACACCTCGCTTGATGTGTCGGGTGAGATCACGCTTCCTCGTGAAGATGTGTCCACAGTCAGCACATTGCCGATCGTCGCATTCCCGCGACAATGTTGATATGGACTCGCACGAGATGGAACTGGTATCACCTGAAAGAGAAATCATTCTTTCATCTCTGTTCAAGTGTCAGTATATTGTTACAACCTACCTTGACTCAACAACTCTAAACTTTCCTCGAGAAGGGAGGGTGTTGGTGATGAAGTTGATGCCTGAAATTGAGGAAGATGCTATTAGCCACACGTTTGAGGGAGATGAGAGAGGAAATTTTCAACTTACCATTTGAACGAAATTATGTTTAAGGTTGATGCTTCAATAAGATAGAGACTTCACTCAATTAATATGTCTCAAATTTGGAATTCACTTGTACACCTCAAATAATAGCAGAATTCGCTAGAGAATACTTCACTTATACGTCTCAAAGACAGAGTGAAATGACACGGATGTCACTTTGCTTATATCCTTTCATGCTCATCATTCATTGGCTGTTCATTCTGATTGGTTGCTTGTTGATACTTAAGAATTAGAAAACATTTCAAAGTCAGCATTTCAAAGACAACATGACAAGTCCTCCAACAACACCAAATACCGCATTGGAGTTCTCCTCTCCATGCACATCAGCAAAGGTGCTCGTTACACCAAATGCACCAAGAAAGGCGAAGGTGGAGAAGGTGTACCAACTGGACAATATCAGGAAGTTATCATTACCAGCGGATGAGGAAGAGGAGAGTGTATGTGAGAAGGAGTGTCCCGACTTAACAGGCGTGAGGTGGAAGTATCTCCAGTACGATACTGACGATGTGATGGAGATGACCAGCAAGTCGCAGTTGCATCAAATATGGGAGTGGTACACCCCTAACTCCCAACCGCGAACCGTGGCGGAGTGGGCGTACATTGACAACGTGAGGGACGCTGCAGAAGAACGATTAAAGCAGCTCAACTGTTTTTGTGATCTATGTGAAGTCAGACTCTGGGACGATATTGACGATGAAGACCTTTTAAAATACATGCCATAATAAATTTTTATTTCGTATTATCTTTGCTTTCATACTGACGTACTTGAATGGGGCTTCAGTGAATAATTTAACCATGTATACTTTTTCATTTGGAAATAGTAGCACGCTTAGTTTAACTTGCAAATCTTATAACATTTCATATGGACGATGATGATAGATGAAATAGTGTCAAATAAAATTAAGATAGCTTACACTTCTGATACAGGGATAGCAATCGACTGCGATCCATGTGTAAAGAGCTTGTTAGACTACGGATGGGGTTAAGTGGATGATTTAACCATGTATACATTTTCATTTGGAAATAGTAGCACGCTTAGTCTAACTTGTAAATCTTAAAACATTTCATATGGACGATGATGATAGATGAAATAGTGTCAAATAAAATTAAGATAGCTTACACTTCTGATACAGGGATAGCAATCGACTGCGATCCATGTGTAAAGAGCTTGTTAGACTACGGATGGGGTTAAGTGGATGATTTAACCATGTATACATTTTCATTTGGAAATAGTAGCACGCTTAGTCTAACTTGTAAATCTTAAAACATTTCATATGGACGATGATGATAGATGAAATAGTGTCAAATAAAATTAAGATAGCTTACACTTCTGATACAGGGATAGCAATCGACTGCGATCCATGTGTAAAGAGCTTGTTAGACTACGGATGGGGTTAAGTGGATGATTTAACCATGTATACATTTTCATTTGGAAATAGTAGCACGCTTAGTCTAACTTGTAAATCTTAAAACATTTCATATGGACGATGATGATAGATGAAATAGTATCAAATAAAATTAAGATAGCTTACACTTCTGATACAGGGATAGCAATCGACTGCGATCCATGTGTAAAGAGCTTGTTAGACTACGGAAGAGAGAAGTGTGTTATGTTGCGTGTGGCGCGTGAGTGTCCTCCCATTTCATTCCATTCATTATTTTTCTTCCCCTCTGCATTCCATATCCGAGGATATGTGGCGGGCTTGGGACCGCTTTAGCTGCATTAGAAGGTTGGCCCTTAAAAGAGCCCATGGGTCGTTCTCCGTCCACCGACACTCCTCTCACTTCTGCAAAAACTCTGAAAGAAAAAGAATAGGAGATTAGATGAGCTACAAAAATGATCATGTTGAGGAAGCTTACTGGGAACTTTCTTCCGAACTTTTCGGACGACGAAGTCTTCAAGCTGGCCGGTAACGTCCATACTCATGTGGAGACATCGGACTCCGTCGCCCTCATAACACTGCTGTGTTACGTTGGGATCATCCGTGATGGTTGGGGCGTCGCACACATTGTTCTCAAAGAGGGGAAGATGGACTTCATACACTCTCCTTTTTCGACACTTCAAACGCTCATGCAGTCGCTCCACTTCACCCGTCAACCTCTTATTAATAACCTTCACCTCCTCCGTCTCCTTCACCACGCTTCGCATCCGCTCTATCTCTTCATCCTTCCTCGACACACTCGCCTGCAAACTCTCCACCAAACCTGCCTTCCTCATCAACTCGCTCCTTTCCGCCATCCATTCCTTCTCCTTCTTTCTCAAGCTCTCCAACTCTTCCCTTGTTGCCCTATACCCCTCAACCTTCACCTTCAGCTCTTCATTCTCCTTCAAAACTTTTCTATTATTACTTTCCAAAGCCATCACACGATCCTTCATTCTCACAAATACCTCCGTGTCATACGCCTCTTGCTGCCGTGGCGATGACGCTGCCATCGGCTTAGCCACTTCCTCCCCCTCCCACTCTTCCTTCAAATCCGCTATGTCCCCAAACAAATCTTCCATCACCGCATCCAAATCAACATCATCCTTCTTCTTCATATTCGCTCTCAACTCAACTTCCTCATTCGAACTCCCATCACTCGAACTCCCCTCACTCGCATTCCTCACCACTTTCTCCCCAATCACGTCCTGTATCGCTGCCACCGCCTTTGTCACCTCTTCCCTCTCCAACAACTCTCCCTCAAACCATGCCTTGAACCCCTTCTCTCCGATGTTCCCACTCTCACACTGCAAATGCGCCTTCATAAATTCCTTCTCATCCCCCATCACACATTTCCGACAAGACACACACAACCTCAACATCACTTTCCTCTCATGGCCCATCGTCCCCTCTTTTTCTTTCAAATGTTTCTTGAGTTCGCTACCTCTAGCAATCTTGCCACAACTGCACTTCCCCACTAGCATCTTGGCGTTACTCGCTTTCGTCATGATAATTCTGTAAAGATAGAGTAAAATTTGATAGCAAGTGTTTATAGGATACTACTTGCTGATATGTATTGAAAGACTAAGTCACCAAACATTTGATAGCAAGTCAGCAACCGTTTGGGTGTTAAGCTCTTGAATCCGTTACAGGCATTACTCAAAGGGGATCTTATCCCAGCTCCAAGGCCTCGACCCACAAATCCAACCTCGATCGGACAGAGCGTGCGTCATATCACTGTGTTGGTATCCGGGCCCCAGTTTTGACATGAAAACCGGTGGAGTTATTTACAAGAGGAAACGACCCAAGTCACAGAGACTCATAAACGACTGCTTTTTATTCAAAAACTTTAATTATTATCATTAAATATGAATTTAAATTTTCAGTATTTTAGTACTACTCATAAAACGTTTATAAGTAGTCTGTCACCTTCAGCATAGCAAACGCTGTCGAATGTTTTTTGAATCAAGTCTAAAGGACTTGTAGAAGCAAAGTTATAGCCGTTTGAAGATTTCGGCCTACTATCATCAAATGGTCAGTCATGCTATACTGACTAACCTATAAGTCTGACACCTTAGCTGATATCAGCAATGTAAAGTCAGAAGTCCGATATCGGACCTCACGAGAAACGACTTACCTGTAGTCAGTTTCTCAACTTAGTGAAATTCCTCTCCCGATCCCGTTCTTATATACCCTGTGAATATGCAATCGATAAGAGGGGGGGGACGTCAGTGAAATTTCAAAATTTGATGAAAAATGTTTTGGTGACGGTCCCAGGTCGAAATTCCACACTTTGGAAAATTTTCAAATTTTTACCCATACAAAGCCACTCTGACACTTAGGATTTTTTCAGGTGAGCGAGCTCCGACCTAAAATCTTGTAACCGCTCTAACTTTTGAATGAAGACAGATAGGAACAAGGCGATTGTTTCACTGAATTTGTCTCACTCTTAGCTTTCAAACGAGCTATCGCACGACAAAATCCGTCCACTAGAAGCCAAAATCGAAGCAAGCTGTCCAGAGGGGGGGGGGACGTCAGCCGAAAATTTTTTCTCTCCGATTTCGCTGGAAACATCCTTCCTAACCCAAAATTTCACGTAGATTCCGAATCTGGCCTCCGTTTTCTCATCCGATGCTTCGTTCGGGCGCTACACACCAAAACGTCCCAAATTCTAACTCTGTTAAAATTTTGAAGAAAAATTTTTTCTCGCCAATTGCCTTGAAACTCACCCTACCGATGCAGAATTTTACGCTGAATCCGAATCTGGCAGCCATTTCACCATCCACGACAACCTAGACGGTCGCCCACGTCAACCTAGACGGTCGCCCACGTCAACCTAGGCGGTCGGCCACGTCAACCTAGGCGGTCGGTCACGTCAACCCATACGAGACCAACACATCCGAGTCTCACACTCTGTCGTTGCAGAGGGGGGGGGACTCAGACCCGAAGCACCACGGCGGCCGACCACGACACTCTGCCGTTCCAGAGGGGGGGGGGCGCCGGTCGAGTGTTTGTCACTTGCTTACTACTCATTTCGTCACACAGCTACATTTTATTCCAAAAGTAAATTTATTTTTTGATGTAATAGATCACTAATGGAATTAGATGATCTCATAATATTCTATATGTACCGTCCTACTAATCAAGCGAAATGTAATAATTTTACATATTTAATTAATGTCAATCACTTCTATTTCAAGACGGCGTCGATTTATCTGAGCAAATTTGTTCATGATTTCGTCAATGTTGATTTGGACATCTTGGTAAGTGTTCAGGAGAGCAAGGCCCGTCAGCCTCGATTGACCTGTTGACGCACGAAGAATGGTCTTCAATCGCTTCAAAAGGCTGAAGGATCGTACCGCAGAGCAAGAAGTAACCGGCAATACCACCAAATGTTGCAGGATTTTCTTTATTTGTGGAAATTATATATCTGAGTATTGCTTAATTGTCTGAAGAATGTTGTCTGCTAATGCTTTACCGTACTGACCACAATACTTGTGCTTTAGTATAGACTAGATCTGTAAATAGATATTTTCACGATAAATATGGATAAATTTCAAGTCATATACTCTTGATAATCACAGACATATGAATCACAATCCGTCCTTGATCATCATAGCACGTCGCCAAATAAAATTCTCTACGCAACTCGTGCATGAGATTGCTTCTTTATAGCATTCGAACTCGTTACATTTAAATAGCCCTCACCCTACGGGTTCGGGCATTTAAGATATCTAACTCGTGGAATGCTATAAAGAAGCAATCTCATGCACGAGTTGGCGTAAATAACTATTCTTTTTTTCAAATTAATTATCTATTGAAGATGCCCGAATAGGTACTGATAAGACCTACCTATTGTAGGCATACCTGAAAAAGGCGCAGCGATAACGCTGGGTTTCCGGATACCTTGGAAACCCCCCCCCTATCTGCGCCACTGTTTGACGAATACAGATCTTCTCAGTCTCTCTTAAATCAAAAGCAGTAAGATAGCTATGTCTCTTCGGCGTCCTTTGACAATTGTGACGAAAGCGTATGATGCATGCAGTTGTCACGAGAAGTCGCTACCAAGACGAAAAATTTGCCTGGACTCCAGTGAGCTTCATCATCATTGGCGACACAAACACTCTGACCAAGATACACTGTCCGCATGTCGGACTTCTTCGCTTCTTGCATGATCTCATTATGAACAGAAAATTCATCCAAACAATCTGCCTTGAAATTAAGTGCAGAAGAAATAAAACTGAGTAGTGAGTAGCCACAATTCGAGATCCTTTAATCTCGTCAAGGGAGCACCTCGCGATGTCACATCTGCTAGGTTTTCACGACTGACAGCATGAAACCAAATGGATCGATCTGTCAACGAACGAATTTCAGAAACTCTGTCGGCCACAAACTGTTTCCAGCTCTTATTATTTCTGTGTAGCGAATTTGACTGCGATTACAGAATAGGGAATAGAATTCCTCAAGTCCTCCATGTCACGTCAATTTGGAAAGCCAATATAGTTTGTTAAATTATCAATTAGATGGGTCAGCATAACTGAAGGCTCAGCTTTATTATAATAAGATCATTTTCTTAACCCTTATCAGGACATGTGACCACAAATTGTGGTTGACAGCAGCTTTTTGAAGCACACTGCATTGGGTATTTGCGTTGAATCATGATTGCACCTATATCACGCTAATTAGTGTTCACGGCAATGTATGGGAAGAGATGAAATCATTGATATCACTTTCCTTCGCAAAATGAGACGATTTGAAAATCAGAACTTCGATTCTGGACATGTGACCACAAAATGTGGTAGCTGCGTTCGACTCAATTTCTACGTCAGAAATTCATAGTTTCATCTCACATTTCAACCACAAAGTGAAGCTGTAAGTGATTTGAAGCAGCCAATATAAACTGCTAATTTCTGATCTGTTGATTTTGTTGAGTTATTCATTTGACTTTTATCATCAGAATGTAAATAGAGTATAGCTAAAATGCATTGATTTATTTCAGAATTGTGCACTTTGTAGAGCAAATATGGCAATATATGTTATTCAGCCCTTTCCTATAAATATGTTTCTGTATATTTGCATTTATGATTTAGTTTATAAAGACACACAATTGCCATCTCAGTGCTATGTTGTCCACACCAGCGATTCTCAGGTGAATGATCTAATTGATAAATTGATAAGATTTTGGTCATTTCATGATGGAACGACCACGCCGAAGAACATTTATGGAAGCGATAAGTGCCTTGGGAATTTCTGATGAAACAAATGTGGATGATGAAATCGATGAACCGGCATTAGATGTACATGTAGAAGATATCGACGATGACAATGAGGATGTCGGCAATTTGATGAACCAACTGTGGGTGATACTGAATTATTTTCCGACAGTGGTAAGGACGATGAGATAGAAGCTGATGATGCTGGTGCAGGAGTTGACGACAATGATCTAAGAAGTTCCAGTGGCATACTGTATTCTACGTCACCTATTCCTCATCACCCTCTTGCCCTCGGCGCCCATAGCCTCCAGCTCGCCCTTTCCCCTTCCTCCTCTCGGTCTCCTTACTTTCCTAACCTTCGTTAACCACCTATTCGCCCCTTCCCTATTTCGCACGTGATTGCCTTGGAACCTATTCCTTCCCTCCCCCTTTTGACCTTCCTCCACATTTCCTCCAATTGCTCCCATTCCATTCCTGCAGACCATTTCCCGCTTCCCGATTGCCTTCCCTTCCTGCTTCCCCCTATTGCCATACCTTCCCCTTCTCCTCCTTGACCTTTCATACCCTCTCCCCAATCCTTTTTTTCCATTGATTTCACTAATCGACGTCCGACCATCTCCCGCATTCCTTCCTTCTTACCTATCTTATTCCCTACCCCTTTCCTTTCTCCGGGCTCCCCCACTTCCTTCCTTGCCTCGTTTTCATTCCATTCCACCTATTCCCATGGGACCTGGACCACTCCATACCTCCCTCTCCTTCCTCTCTCATTCCTCTCCATGTCCCCTCCTTTTGTGCCCCCATCCTCCCTCATTGGCCCTCTCCCACCATATACCTCCCTCCGCTCTTCAACCCCCCTTCCTTTCCACTCCCTCAACCTCCTACGTCCCTCCCCCGTCCATCGTCCATTCTTAAGTACCCCATTCCCAGTTCTTTCCCTCCTCTCAACGTCACCTATTTGACACCTAATTCCATGCCACTTCCGTCTCCGATTTCCCCGTCCTCCCCACCCCCCAATTTCCCTCGCCTATATCATCACTCATTCCTTGTTTCTCCCCTCCGCCTATATCTCATTCCTTTCCGTTACGCCATTCCCTGCCGAGTACCCGTTCCTTGGCCTCCCACTCCATTCCCAATATTTCCAGTCCTACCTCTCCTTCCCTCTTCCTTCCCGCATCCTTCATTCCACCCTTTTGCCGCCTCCGCGCCCCTGCTTCAATATTCACCCTTCTGCCTATCACCCTTCCAGTCCATCCATTCCGCTGATTCTTCCACCTTATACTTTGCCTATTTCCCCTCTCCTTCTTCATGCCATGCCCCTTCTCCGCCTCCACTATCCAATTGCCCAGCCTGCTATTCCATCCCTTCTCTTACACTCATCCTCCATTCTTGCTCCACTCTCTTCCCCACCATTCCTCCTTCCTATCCCTTGCCCACGTCCCTTCCCAACCTATTTCCACCTTCCCCATCATCCGATTTCACGTGCCTATCCATGTTTACCTTCCTCCCCACCTATTCCTCCATCCACCCCTCCTATTACCTCCACATTCACCTATACTGGGCTATACCCATACTCGTCCTTTCCTCTGCCTCCCCATAATTACCTTCCCCACTGAACTTTCTTCACCACGTCTTCCTCCATCTTACCTACCCCCCCTCACTGGTTCGCCGTCCCCTTACTCTCCCTTCTTCCTCATCCCAACATTTCACGTTTCCCCCGTCCCTTATTTCCACCTATCCCCCTATCCACTATTTCCCTCCTCCCTCCCATGCCTTCAACCCTATACCATTGGCCTTGGTATCCTTTACCTCCCCTCTCCCTGTCCGTCTGCCCCATTCCCTTGAGTCCTTCCGAAAGCTGCCCCTTCCTCCTTCTGCTCCATCCATTCCCTGCTACGGACCCCTGTTCTGTGCCTACTCTCCCTGCCGAATCCGCTCCTTGACATTTTCCTTGTTTCCTCCAGTCCGTCCACCCTCCATCCCAGCTTTCCCCATTCCCTACTACCGTCCCCCCAGCCATTTCACCTTCCCATATCCTGCTCCCCCATTTCAATAATACAACCTATTATTCCCTACTACCCTATCCTTCCCATTGTTCGCACCTATTCTGATTTCCTTGCGCCACTATCCGTCCCCCTCATATCCATTAACATCCGTTCCTCACAGCCAATACAATCCCCTATTTCCTTATGTAAACCCCCTATTCCATTATCCATCCTACCTATCCGTTTTGCCCCTCCCTGCCCCTCCCCCTCTCGCTCCGCCCCCCTCCTCCTTTTCTTTGTCCACTCCCTGCTTGTTCCAATACCTAACCACCCTTAACAACCATTCCCCAACCCACCTCCGCTCCAACCATTCCCTTCCTCCTTCCATCCGTCCCCCCTATCTCCCGCACTCCACCACGTTATTCTCATCCTTCCCTCTATTCCCATCCCTCTCATCGCTATCTCCTCCCTTCTCCCCCAGCTTTCATTCCATTTCTTTCCCTTTTCCTAACATATCTCCAACTATTCTTCCGTTCCAATGCCTGGCGTTCC